>BCIN01000010.1:329803-532378 GCA_039545335.1 Kondoa subrosea
AAGCAACTGCCCATCGGATCACAACAGCTCGTTCAATGGCTCTCGGTATGTCAGTTGGGCTGAGCTCAAAGTCCTGTCGAGCTGACGCTCATTCGCTAGCCGCCATCAGGCAACGTATCCATTCAACTCAATCCTTTGAATGCATCCTCTTCTCTCCCTGTCATATATATTACAAATTCTACAGCTGCTTTGGGTGGTGGCTGCTCCAATCCCTCTTTTCCATGTGGCCAATACATTTTTACCGTTCCCAATACACCTCTCGGACAATATTCTTGCGAAGTCACAAGTTTGTCTACCGGCCAATCTGGATATGGCGATAGATTAGCAATCGTTCCAGAAGAGATTGAAAATGCTTATGCCACATCTGGCATCGCTGGAGCGTTCATGGTGCCTTCCCTGGCATCAGCATTACCTGGAGCCGTGAGTATTATTTGCCTTCTGCTGTTCTTTGTTGTCGCTGAAAACTTTGCGCAGTCTCAAAGCTTAAGCGAGATCGGTTCAGCGTCGCCAAGCGCAGTTGCAACGTACCAAGACGTGGTGATACAGTCGTACAAAACCGGGTCTAGCATCGCAACCACAACCTACACAGGTTAGTGTCTTTTCATTATCTCGCTCTGCGTACCTAATACATCCTTCTGTAGCTGAACTTGTTGAGGGCCCATCTCAATATATCTACAGTGCACCAGAACAACATGTCAGTTGCTCGATATCAGGCAACAATGCAAATTGCGTCAAATCTGGTGTGGATCAGCCTGCGAGTACCTTCTCTGCCAACATTCTCTCGTAATGGAATCTCTCATGGACATTGCATATTGTATATATGATCATAACATAGCTAGATTATAAGCACAAATTAGTAGGGCACATGTCTAATTGCTAAACACGGTTTTGACACATACATATTCCATTACTCGACATATAGATCGTCGTCCGCTTTACGTCCGCGAGTCGTCCTTGTTGCCCTCACTTTGCGCTTCGCATCCTGGACTGGTATCTCTTGCACATCTAATTCCACGTCATTCGGATACGGCCAATTACCAGCTTCAACTTGATCCAAATCATCAAGCGAATTGCCAGCCAACTCTTCTTCCGTCAATACCACACCCAAAGAATCCAATTTATTCCTTAAAAGCCCAATTACATCATCTCTTCTGTCTATCCGCTCGTGTAACTTATTAATGTATTCATTACTCTTGCGCAACAAAGCGACTTTGCTGACTCCTTTATTTGGATTGGAAGGATCGACAATCCCGCTTCGTTGACCACCAACATTGCCTTCGCCCGGCCTACGAGGTGCTTCTTCATCTTCTTCAGGAGGTATAAAAGGTAGAAGATGTCTCAATTCTTCAAAGCATAATTTAAGTGAATCTCTTCGACGCTGTTCTGCTAATTTGTGATTCGATTTTCTCGCTTCAGGGGATAAATCTTCATAATCGATAGCATCTACAAAGCATGGCGACTGTCAACACCAATATATGCAAGAAGATGAGTGGAAAAAGATACCTTTGGCTATGCTGACTTTGGCTTTGGCTTTCGTTTTCGCGCCATCTTTCGCTGCAGCTGATTTCTTGGTTGTTGTAGTCTTCTTCTGGCTTGCTGTACTCTTTCCAGACGGAACCGTGGATTCTTGGATAGTGTCCTGGGGGTTTAAGACTGGACTCAAACCTTGAAGTAGACCAACATTGGGCGGTAAGTTCATGATACTTGCTGGAGTGACTGGTGAGTATTGTTGCTGTTGAGATATGGAATGTGAAATGTCTGTGAAGGACTGCGTAGCGAAGGAAGAGGCCAAGAGAGCGTCTCCTTGAAAGTTGAGGAAAGCCGCGTCTGATCCAGGTGCTTGCTGCTGTGGCGGCTGCGGCGGCGGTTGTTGAGTAGTAGAAGATGTGTTCAGATCTAGATCTACAGGAGATGGCGACTCATCAATTGTCGGATCGCCTGGGTTAGACAAGCGACCAGACTGTGCTTGATTAACAGGATTAAGCATAGGGGAATTGTACGCAGATGATGCTGCTGAAGATGGAACAGTACGATACGCTCCATTGGTACTGTTTGCAGAAACTGAGTGAGAGCGTTCTTTGTGATGACCAGATCTTCCTAAGGGTTTGATGATTGGAGAGGGCCGAGTCTTCGGAGCTGTTCGCGAAGCGCCACGTCCTTTGCCCGTATCACGGCTACTCGAAGCTACTGGCTGATCATTGTTGGACGACGATGACATGGAAGAAGAAGATCCCGGAGCAGCGAAGCGAGGTATTTGCTGCTGTTGCAAAGGTGGTATATTCTGCTGGAAGTTCCCACCCATAAGCTGCTGTGCTACATTTGGAAGCATTGGACCATTGTTAAGCAGATGGCCTAGGCCCATGGCTCGCAAAACTTGTTGTTGACCTTGCATGTAAGCCAAAGCCGATTGAAGCTGTTCGGCTTGTGCAGCAGATACAGGAGGTAGAGCTACTCCAGTAGGATTCAAGCCAAGAAGATTGGCTTGATCTGTCAAATTTTGCAATGCTGCACCGGAAACTTGGTCATGGGCACGATCTTGAGGTTGAATAGCAGGGGAAGTGAGGGGGGAAAAGGCTTCTGGTGCACCGTATCCATTTTGTACTGGCTTGAAAGTGGAATGCATGCCAGTAGAGGTCGAAAAGACTGATAAAGGTGTCATAGCGGGAGACAGCAAGGGTGTAAATAGTTGCTAGGACGAATGCAAAGGGATGAGCATGACGCGCATCGTCACGATACAAAGAAGACATACATCCATTTCGCTCCATTGGCTGCTGTTGTCTGTTCGAAAACCTCCGCTTTCGCCCTGTGTGCTTACGCTTTGCAGCAATTGATTGTAACTTGGTGAGGTCGCTTCGTTTGCGATTGCATAGGAGTTTTGCACGTATTGATCTTGGGAAGGGGCAAAGGCTTGAGAAGCAGACGAGATGGAATCCAGCGTATCGAAAATGGAAGAAATAGGTCGGCTATTTGGTGCAGATTGAGAAGTCGAGAATGGAGGCTGAGGTGAATTGGCAGAGGAACATTGAGCGAAAGCTAATTCTTGCGCCTGAGGAGGGCCAGCATCTGCGTTGATGGCTCCCGCATAATTCATGCCTTGATTCGCTTCTGGCGATAGAGCGTTCTGCTTGAAAAAGAAGCCCAAGTCAGTAGCATGCTGATTGTAATCTTGCGAGCCTTGACTGGACAGCGGCCTAGGAGAGAAACTAGGCATATCTTCGAGGATCCCTTCCATAATGAAATTGTCCTTCGTGGATTATTGAGCCTCGCTCGAGTGCAGACCACTGCAAGGTTTCTGGCAATGATTGATGCCTAAGCCTGTGGCAGGCTGTTCGGTGCCTTGATTGGCCCTCCCTGGTGATTGTCGCGGACCAAAGAGTTCCGAAATTTACTGCTGTTGTTGCACACCAGCAAGATGATAGACACTGACGCCCTAGTATGTTTCCAGACGGCTCTATTATCAGAACCAGCTTACATTTGCTACAGATCCACGAATTTGGCTCCCTTGACAGCAGTCTCGTTTTGGCAATCTCGAGCGAGACAGACGATTTGCAGGCTGTGCGCACAACGCTGAAAGCTCTGGCTGCGACCGATTCTTTGGCACAAGCATCAGATGCAGATGTTCAAGATCTTACTGCAGAATCGCTCAGTCGAACTGAATCTATTCGATCTCTGGATGTGACTTTCATTCTTTGATTCCAGTGATACCTGGGTCGATCTGACAGTGTGATTCGGATAGACTACTTCCGATGTGGAACGAGCTCTGGAAGAGTGGTCCATCAGCAACGGTGACAGCGTTGCATCGGCTACATCATCTGATGTTGGTGAAGAAGATTCCTCTTTGTACGACGCCAACGTTATTTTTCTCGAATCCATGTATCCTGCTCGTGACCCGAGGTTTCTGAAGAGTCTTTTGGAAGAACACGAAGGCAATGTCGAAGTCAGTTTCGACCGAACGATTCATTCAACCCATTGCTGACCATAGCACAGACAGTGTTGGATCACTTACTCAATATGGACTACATAGACGGGCAACCTCCGGTGCAACAAGCGATAGTTAACAACGCTACTGTGGTTAATGAGCATCGCAAACGCAAACGCAGAAGACCGCCAAAGACGAGCAAAACCTTTTCCCTTACGGATCCAGGTCGAATGCCAGCATCTCCTTCCACCTCTCATGCCTCTTTACCATTGCAAAGCGACAATCTTTGGGTAAATGTCGATTCCGTGTCTTCTCATATCGCAACATTGCTGAATCTCTCGCCTGGATTCGTTACTTCTATCTACCACAAGAACTCTTCTTCTTTTGCTCTCACTCTCGATACCCTCATGGATACTCTCGAACTTCAACACCCATACGACACATTGAAATTGGCTCCTTCTGTCATTACCGATTTGCAAGCCATGTTTGCTCCTGAAGATCCATCTGCAGAACTAGCTGTCCCAGAAAGGCAATGGAAGAAATACCTTTCTGCTACTCAAGGCAATGTAGAAAGTTCGATCGATCTCATGTTACTTCAGCAAGAGATTGTTGGTCGGGAAGGTTCAGCATTAGAAGTTGGTCTGCTCAAAGGCTTCGACACGGCTGTAGAACGAGCCTCGAGAGAACAGTTAGCAGTCAAGAAAGATTTGGAAGCCGTTTCCAACGGTGTTCTCAGACCGGATTTACCTGGTTGGTCAATGTCTCACTCTCAAGCTAATGGGAACAAGCCGTTACTCTATAAACCGACCTACAGATCAAAGATTGGCGACACACCAGTCGGTCTGACGAAAAGCAGAGTCACTGAAGCAACTCTGTCCGATAATCCGACAGCAACAGAATGTCTTGCAATGGCAGAAGAATATAGGAACAATAGAAATGAAGCCTTCAAAGCCGCTGCTAGACACTTCCAATCTGGTAAGAGCGGAGGGGAAAGAGGCGCAGGTGACCGGGGTGCCGCAGCTTATTGGTCAGAGAAAGGAAGAGAATTGGACGCAAGAGCTAGAACTTGGGATCTTCGGGCAGCTAGAGCACAAGTTGCGGAACGGAGGTAGGCTATACTTGCGATATATCACTTCACAGTAAGACTGATATGTTCTCAGAATGGTTTCGGACAATTCTATCGATTTGCATAACTTGACTGTGAATCAAGCTTTGACGGTTGTCAAAGAGAACGTCAATACCTGGTGGTCTTCATCAAGCAATCCAAGACCTTTCCGTATTGTCACTGGAGCTGGTCGCCATAGCGCCAACCGGATGCCTGTGCTGTTGCCGAGTGTGATGAAGATGCTAGATCGCGAAGGTTGGCGCGTACGTAAAGATCCTGACGGTGGCAGCTTGATTGTGAGGGTTCTGTGATTTGCCGGACGATTTCCCAAAGCTGACTTTAATACAGGTCACCGGTGTGAAAAACGCTGGTACTGTCTTAGAAAGATAGTCCACTACTTGCTTAGCATTCGCTTGTTGTGACAAAAGTCTAGATAGTGTTTGGGAATGTACACACTAATCTATAGAATCTGCATGTCTAGAACTGTCAAATTTGCATCGTCTAATCGTTTCCAGGTTTTGACGGCCTCCTTTTCAACACTGATTAGGCGGATTCGTCGATCCAAGCCTTTGTGACCATATCTAGTGAAGCCTTGCTAAGAGAGGATTTGATTTCGGTAAGAAAGTTAGACTCACGCAAGATATGACGGACAGCCCGCAGCTACTAGCCAGGGTGACTTGCTGATATCTTTTAATCGTATGGCGTAATCATTGACATGACTACTCGCTCATCGGGCCATGCCTTTGGTACCAGAAACATGTGCTCACTCGTGTCCCCAAAACACAGCTTTAACGCCGACTTCTACTGCTGCTTCATAGATCTTTGACTCCTCGAGAGAAGGGCAAGGCTCTTCGCGCACCGAGCCCACAATTTCGTAATCTTCGGCTGCGGTTAAAGCTTGCCGCAAAGGTATATGAAAGAACAGCAAAGAATGATGGAATGTAGTCGGATGATTCTGGCGGAACCATTCGACCTGAGAGTCCCGGATATAGTCACTGAAGAGACAGGTAAATCTTAGGCGACTTCATAGGCGAGGTGATACAAACTAGGTATACACGCCCTCCTGGGTGCTTGAATCGCCTCCACTATCAAGGAAGAAAAGAGGAGCTACAAGATTGCCTTCTTTGTCCAAGAGGTTGATACTATAGTTTCCTGAACCGTGGATCGCTTCTGATCCGCAAAGGGTCATTGACAAGGGGTATGCTTCAGTAGCCTGAATGATGTCTTCCGGTCTGCATTGATACTGATGTTCAGCATCATGGTTACCCAAAACAGATGCGAATGGAATGTTTCGCTGAATGGCTACTTGATAGATTTCCTCAAGGGCTAATGTCACATCGGAAGTTGCAGTGTTGTCTCCGGTAAAGATGATGAAGTTTGGCTTCTCTTCGTCGAGGACGCGATTGATGAAGCAAAGGGTAGCTTGCCTTGCAGTCTGGGCGCTATTGAAGGTCGGTTCAACGTTAAGCGGCGCTATATCTACGAGAGACCAGTGTAGATCTGCGCTCTCAAGGTGTTAGTCTGGCAACTGAAGCAGATCTGAGTTGCTTACCAGCTAATAACATGATTTTGAACTTTCCTTCAACCAGAGTTAATGATCCCGCTGACATGTTGAGCACGGTTGTCAAACGAATGCGAATCAGTAAGTATTGTTTAGCGAACAAGAAGCATAGCACAGAACATCACAGCAAGACGTGAAAATGTAAATAAAGACAAGAAGAACCCATCTGAAAACGCGAAAGGCTGAACAAAACGGCAGGAGCAAAGCAAATGACCTCACAGCACACGACAGACGATGATGTTCGGTTGTTCTTGCGCTGCCGGATTTTGTTCTGGCAAATTCCCATTAAAATACCGAATACAAAATACAATTTCTTCTTGCCCGCGTAAAACAATGAGCATTACGTAGTCTATGATTGGGAACGATGAAGTAGAATGTCGAGGTTAGCATCCTTTTGCTGCTGATGGAGTGACTGCATAAGTCCGTTTGTACTTCTTGTCGCATTTTTCGAGGTAGTAGGTTTCAGGTGCAAGAAAGTCGACGGAACCGGTTGGTGTCCAGTCTTTCAGGTTATGCACATGTTCTCGCATCTACAAGAGTTACTATGAGCATGTATAATAAGAATGAATGCGAAAAGTTACCTTGAGGGAATCAACAAATTCTTGACACGGCCTGACTTGAGTTTTCTCCAGCCGACTTAACAGATCCATCTTTCTCGATAGCTCTTCCACACTAGCATCGAATCGCAATGCGAAGAAACTTGAAGCTAACCCACTGCCGTAACTGAAGACACCAACTCTTTTGCCTACTAAGCTCGATGCGGAAGTGGAGATAAGGGAAGCGAGTGAAGCGTAAACTGAAGCTGTGTAAGCGTTGCCTAGCCTTCGCATGCAATTGGTCGTTGGCCATACTTTAGCTTTATGATCGGCTTTGGTGAGGTTAATGAAGTTCTTCTCGAGCACTTTGTCTGTAAGCGAGTCGTCGAAAGAGATAGAAGCAGTTGAAGGATCGATTGAGGAGTACTTGGACGAAGAAGGATCACATGTGTAGTCGTGGTACGCCTAAGTGCACACAGTATCAGCAGAAATTCAGCAAGGTAATAAAGGCAGCACTCACAAGTCGCGCAAGACCCTTCTGAACTTGTTTGCCGTAAGGCCCATGGAAAGTGATGTAGTCGAAGGAGTCTAAAGAAGTCTTGACGCCCGTCTTGCCTTCTTTCGCCTTTTGCTTCTCAAACTTGGCTTTATACGTTGCGTATACTTTATCGATTGTACCGTTGTAGCATTTGACTGTAAGCGGACCATCAACTTCTGGATATTCTGACCCCAATGCTGGTTTGTAGAAGTCCCAAGCATTAGACATGTATGTACCATGAACGGCTAAACCTCAAACGGCTGAGCCCAAACTTCATGCACGAAGACCTGAGTGCACGTACGTTCAACCACAATCGGTGCGTTTGGACCAATAAGCATAGCCACAGCACCCGCACCTCCAGCCGGTCTCGCAGATCCTTCAGCGTAAGTTGCAATATCTCCAGCTACCACAATAGCCCATCTTCCATCCCAAGAACTGCTTTCTATCCAATTGATACAGTTGAATAAAGCTGCTGTTCCACCATAGCAAGCATTCTTGGAATCAATTCCTTCGATATCGAAATTGCCAGATTCAGCAAAGAGATCCATCAAGACTGTTTTGCAGGATTTTGCTTTGTCAATGATTGTTTCTGTTCCAACGTCGAGTCTTCCAACAGATCGGGGGTCGACATTGAATTTGCGCATAAGAGAAGAAACGACTGTTTCAAAGGCAGGCACTTTCAATTCCACTGCATTCTTACGACTTGCAATAGAGTTTACTGACCAGTCAAAAGGAAACTGTTGATATCTTCTCTATCATCCGTGAAAGCCATGTACTCTTGTCCCAATCCAATAGTATACTAGTACAGCCAAGAGGTCAGCCTTTCTCTCCTAAGCATCTGTGACTGAAATGCACCTTCCCAGCTGATACACCATCATACTGTTCTAGCTCTTCCTCAGAAACGCAGCGTGTAGGGAAATAGACGTCCATAGCATCTGTTATATTGCGAAAAAGTAAAATATCAGCTCATTTAGTCTTGTCCCAAGTAAGATTGAAGAGAGACCTACGGATACCAACATTCTGTGGTCTGGCTGCTGCATCCGGAGTGAAGGGAGCTTTGAATTCGTTTGCATGACCATTGATCCCGTTTGTTGAATTCGACATGGCAAGGCTTGATTTGCTTTGTGCTGTAGTCTGTGATAATTAAAGGGTCGAGGGTATGATGATATGTGTTGTTGTACGACTGGAGCAAATCAGAGATGGATGGCTGCGGTTGAAGCAGAACAAGAAAAATTGCATGACAATAAAGCGGTCTCAAGTAGCGCTACATCTATAAGTGTGGTATACCAAACCCAACATGAATGACTTCTACCATCTCTGCTGTCCATTATATTGATCAGGTTGCGGAAATGAGGGTTGCCCATACTGGGATGCTAATCAGCAGGACATCATAGTTCAGCTTGTTAAAGCCTCTGTGCATACAGAGAGCTACGTACCATTGCTCGGAGGCTGGTATCCAGTATTGTAACCTCCTTGGTTATAGCTTCCTGGGGGTGG
Source organism: Kondoa subrosea (assembly GCA_039545335.1). Classification (NCBI taxonomy): domain Eukaryota; kingdom Fungi; phylum Basidiomycota; class Agaricostilbomycetes; order Agaricostilbales; family Kondoaceae; genus Kondoa; species Kondoa subrosea. The sequence goes on from BCIN01000010.1 coordinate 338,960, forward strand.
TTGGGGGAACCCAGGGAGTTGAGGCTGAGCAGAACCATACGAATCTTGTGGTGCATTGTACTGCTGCTGAGGGTAAGCAGGCTGACTGCCATAGTTGTTGTAGGATTGGGGTTGATACGGATCTTGAATGGCTGGAGGTGCTTGTGAATCATTGTTGTAGAAAGCGGCAGCTTCGCCGACTTCTCTTCTTCCCCCGTGAGGTTGATTCATCAGTTCTTGATCTGCCCAGTTAACGTCAATTGCGACTGTCGGAACACAAGCAGAAGTGCTTACAGGTAGAATAACCTGGAATTTGCTGAGCATAGCCATGAGCCATCGTCCCAAACTTCTGACTTGCAGCATTGTACAGCTGATCCGGTCTACATCGAAAATTAGTTGCAGCTACCTGAATCACATGAGCAACCTTCATACTCACGCAGGCAAGAAAGATTGAGACTGTTGAGCTGAACCATGACTGTGCGGCTCGGCCTTTGCGCCTTTACGAACGTTTCTATGATTCCGAACCGACTCCTGCGCTTTCTGTCAGCGTCATGATCTTCGTATAAGTCAAATCAAATCACCTTTGTCAACGCGTTCAGAACATAACGTTGATCCGATTCTTGTTGAAACCAGGCTTGCATTGTACTGTACATCTCATTCTGTATCTGCGATCTGTTGTCCGCAAACATCGGGTGATGAAAGGCTTGAAGAATCTCAAAGGCAACTAGTGAAGAAGGTCAAAGATCATCGTTCGCCTTCAGGATCGGACATACCATGGTTAGGATCGATCGAATTATCATCCCAAGCTTTCACTACTCTAGTCACCGAGAACTTGACAATGGTTTGAGCGATTCTCCCCGCAGGCTCATTCAGTAGGGTTGCGAAATGGTCTTTAGCGAGCATCTAAACGTCACTTAGCCATGAAAAGTGGTTGAGACATTGAAACTTACCGAATGAGTTGGATCGGATGCATTCGGATTATTGAATACTTCAAATTGATCCTCGTTATTTATCACAGCTGCGCTACCCTGGGAAATTGTGTTTGTAGCTTGCTGCGCAACTGGATCCACATACTGCAGGTGAAAACCATCAGCAACATATCTATCGGAGCCTTTGGTTTTACTGACAGGTCCGATCTGAGTGAAGCTGCAAAAAGATTAACGAGCTTGAAACGTGAAGGCCATATTACTTACACCCATTTATTGATGCTGACAGTGATTCTTTCAAGCAGACTAGACAGCCCTGGAACCTTCTCAATCCCTTGTTCTATGGCCATACAGATTTTGTCACGGAAGGCGAGGATTTGGAAAAGATTCTTGTGAATTTCTGCGGCATTCAATTGGCTTGGATCGAATCCTGCTCGATTTTGTCTTTCGACATTATCCATCTCGCGACTAAGCTGCTGTCCATCTCCCCCAGGGATCTGAAAGATAAGATTGCGCAAATTGTCCGTTGAATTTGATCGTTCGCTTCGAGCTTTGGTCGTCTGTCTCTTGAGTTCTGACACGGATGCTTCAGAGATCTTATCTGCCGATTCACCTAAGAGGGAGTGCATGAAGTCCTGAGGACATCAAGCGGCATCATGTCAATGGCCAAAGTATAGACCCAGCAGAAGACTTACAGCAGACCCAAAAGTTCCTGTGATCAAAGGCGGGACCATTCCCTGAGGAGATTGAATTCGGACTGCATCACCAACGTGACAAAAAATTTCACGGTGACCCATTTTGAGCAGGTAGAGTTCCGTGATGTTCGAATGCGCGCTGATATCTTCCAAAGTATGTAAAAAGGAGCCAAGATTTCTGTACGCTTCCCACAGGATCTGATTGTCGCCTGTCTGACGCGCCTGACGGCCTTGTTCGATACACTTCAGGATAAGGGTCCGAACATGTGCTGTACTAGTAGGCCATCCGCCTCTTTCGTTGCCTATGTAGTTCTTCATGCCAGTATTGGGATCAATTTCAAGTTCTTGTGGTGAGACAGGACCTCTGAGTTTCGGATTGATCTGTCTGGCGTCTTTGCCATCTGCATAGCCTTTTGGATTGTCAACGTGATCTTCCGCTCTATAGACCCCAATGCGTTCTTCTGTCACCTCAAATTCTCCTGTTGCATAGCCATGGGCGAGAAAACCAAGCAACATGACGACATTCATAATCGCAGCAACAGACATCTTGGCCAAGCCAGCTGTATCGAAAGCTTGGGAATAGTCCCTTAACCAATTGCCGAAGTAGACTCTCTTGGTATCTAATCCGCCAAACTGTACATGATCTTGAGTACTGAAGATACAGCAGGAATGAATGAATAGCACACCTTTCCAGCACCCAAAACCGAAAGAATTGATGCTGCACCGCCGGATCGCTTTGACAACTCTTGGAGGATGTCTTCAATATCACCATGTCTGAATGCTTTGCCCTCGTAAGCTGAATGACCAGGAATATTGCCAGCTATAGGATTGTAATGAGATACAGCAGAGGTTCTTTCCATGCTCTGACTAACCGCCGAATGCAGACACAGAGCTAGCGGATAGCAGCACTACCACAGCCAGAATCAAGATAGCTCGAGACATTGTTCGTTAAAGCGAGAAAAGGGTGTTGATGTAATGCGCTACATAGGCATGCTGACTAAGCCGCATTACTCCGTTGTACATATACCTCTAGTGTATCTCTAGACTTCTCTATGGTTCTATGTAACAAAACACTTTTTACGTCTCGCGTCAAAGCGTTGTTCTACCCTGCCGCAACGGTGCCACTACTATCAGCAAATGACCAACAGTGCCCGCTGCGTATTGATTGCGGATATTCTAGAGCAGTATAAGTATCGTGAGTGCAAACACCTCTCGAGACTTACGACGATATTTGCATAGAATCCGCCAATCTGGTTCAGATGTATGAGGGACAGGCATTTTTTGAGGAGGTCAATGCCTTACCGTGATCAATAGACCGATCAGGAATACCAGCAGGTGAATCACAGCGCCAAACTTTCGCTCTTTCCAGGCATTTGGGTGCATCGCAAACCACAGCAAAGAAGGCAACACCACATCCAATGGCCCAAAACCGACCGCACTATGATGCTCCTCTCAGTTATTCCATCAAATTGCAGCTGAATTAGGCTCACCCGATCAGAGACACCAAACTCCCGAAGAGTAGTACATCTTCAGCGAGTAGCCAAGATACAATGCCAATACTGAAAGTGCAGCCAAACCAGGTTTTCCAGTGTCGAGCAGACTTCTTGATATTCTGTCGGGGGTCGAACTTCTGATTTGACAGGAACGAAGCTACTTGCAGCGACATTCAGCAGTTGCTCATTGCTTGTAGGTCAATCTCTTCTCCCTGATGGAGCCCTTGTCGTGAATTTCTTGACAGATCCAGCTGAAGTGATGACAACCATACAATGCTCCGGTTTGCATGGCAGCTGACCGCATTGAGAGCCGTAGCGAATCTGAGTCTAGGGTTGCCGGCGCAGAGCTACTAAGATTAGGTGAGCTTTTGAAGGGAGACAGAATGAAGCTTACAATTCAGTCCAAGAAGTCACTGCCAAAGTATGAGAGTAGGCCAAGTAGTGAGACTCCTTGTCGCGAATTAGATAACGCGCAGTTTGATGAGACATAAATTGGCTGAACGTGTCCGCAATGGACACTGAGCTCGCATTAGCAACGGAGTCAGTCAGATGACACCGTTGCTGGAATCGATTTCGGATGGAAAAGACAAGGACTCAAGCTACTGAGACATGGGGGTCTTTGCAACGAGCACACATGCGAGATGAGCGTCATCAAATAAGCGAAAGTTCCCGTCAAGAACGAAAGCATGACTGATGTTGGTGTGGATATTGTGTACAGTCACTGCAGCCGAAAGGCGAAAGCAAGACGCATTGATCCCAAAGGGAAGGCCGAGGATCCAGGCTTGGATAAGGATAAGAATTGGAGCTCGCTCGAGGCGTTCAACCATGATTTGATGCTTAATGGTCATCTAGCCGTGCGTTGATTGCTCATGCATTGAACGACTGTTTGACGGAAATCGATTTCCTAGGTATAGATCCGTCGTCTCGATATGATTATTGTTGCATGATAAAAGTTCGCTGAAGGAAGAAACGAAATTCTCCGTTTGGCTCCGCAGGTAGCTGTAGCCGACAACTCGGTACAAGATTAACCTCTCGCTCCGCGTCAATCACCGCGCCCTATCGGTGCACCCATTCCTGGTCCATTTCGTACATCAATGTGAAACGATGAAACGATATTCTCGATTGTCTTTGCCAGGTCTTGCGGAGCAGTTCAGCGATGAACATGTCATGTCCAGAGACTATCTTACAGAAACTTGTTTTTGATTTTCTCTGAAACTTGATAGGTTCGGTACGCTTATTGGTCACATCGTCTAGTGGTCTAGGACAATTGGTTCTGAAACAGAAATCTCCAATAAACTTGGGTTCAAACCCCAATGAGACCTTTTTGCCACCGAGACCGACGTCTTGCAGATTATTTTGCACGGAACGCGCTACTTGTTTGAACGGTGCTGCTCGCTGGTCGACCAGCTCGATTTTGTCGTCTGCCTGCGTTGTGTGGCGAACACTCGGCGACAACTTACTAATGGGCGAACCAGCAGCTGCAAGGTAGGATCCAAAGTCGAACCGAAAAAGGGCAGATCGTTGGAGGAGCGAAAATCACAGAGGAGGTAAAAGGATATACATTCAATGCCAGGCCGTTGCGGCGCTGAAGTTGCGGAAAAATCGACGAGAGAGAGAAAGGACAGAACCCTATTGAAACCCTGTCAAATTCAACCTGCGCGATCTACAGATTGAAGAACTTGTCTCAAGTATCTATATACTGGAATGATTAACGGCACCTTCACTTGGACAGCGCGAGGACCAGAGTTTCCGCTCTAGTTGCTTCGATTGAAAGGCTTCAGACCTAAAATACGCAAGTATAGCAGATCTCGCCAAGATAGCTCGCGAGGATCGACAGCTGCGGCTGCACTGCGACTCTACGCGCTTCGCGCTCTGGCCTCAGCTTGCTGCGCAGGGCTTGACCATATGCCAGGTCGCAGCTTGGATTGATTGAGATGGCGCAATAAAGTTTAGCAAAACGAGATGTTGGCATCAGATGCATATGAAACTCGCATCGATATCGCAATAAGCGTCAGTGGACAGAGCGTGAACGACCGGCGTAGCAACTCAAGAGACTGTCGTTGCTAGTTGGACACTAGTAACCAAGAAGCGCGGTCAAAAGGAATGCTTGCATTTAAAGCAATGCACTATGATTGCAATTTTGATTTTGAAACCTTGTTCAAGTCGGACTCGGACCCAACTTTTTCGGATTTAGCGGACTTACAGAAAATAGCGATCAAAAGTCAGTTGGTCTGACCTAGAGCAGACTCTGGTAATTTGCAAAAAGCTCAGAAACCCCGAGCATTTCAGCCTTAAATCACAGGATTTCTGTACAAATGTGTAAAATAGTGTTCTTTTGCTTGTAACGCTCAATTGCACTATAGAGATACCACACTCATACAATGAATGAAAGTACAGCTTATTCAACGGACGTCCAACTCTATGCAAAGGCATTGAATCAGTTCTCTAACATAGCGGTGTATCATCGAGCAGCGATATTCTATGTGTTGCGAACTATATCAGCATCGATGCCTCTACAGAGAATGATAGTGCTCTGCGAGATACAGCTCTCTAAGCTATTGATAGAGAAGAAGAAGTATCTCGCCCTAAAGTTCTCGCCTTGACCTTCAACTCTGACCTCAACCGTCATGCTACTTCACCTCTGTAGCCTCAGAAGATGTAGCAGCACGTACCTGCGGGCATAATTCCTGTAGAAATGATAGAAATCAGAAAGGCAAAGATGAGCCAGTAGACCGAATTCTGAATCTAGACTTCGGGAAGCAGAAAAGTAGTAATAAATCGAGTGTGTGACTCACGATGACTAGGAGCCAAGTAGAAGCATAGATTGAAGAGGTCGAGCTAGAATAATTCGCGACCACACTCGTTGACGTTCAACGTAAAGCTAATCGCAGCTATCCGAACGTATACAAGTTGCACCTGCCTGCCACAAGAGTATCAATCCGGCGCTGTAACCAAATTCAGGTGTACTGAGCGCAGTAGAAGCAATATCGCGAAGATCAGACTGATGGAGTCTCCATTCTCCATTAAACTAGTCCATTGGACATGTTAACCTTATCAGTCACAATTGTATTCCTTTTTGGCGCAAGTCATTGAGGGATTACGAGAGGTGCCTGTGGAACGGCAAGCCCTATCACGAAGAAAACCTGAATATGATTAATTAGACGAGCTGACTTGCGAAGACACTGTTATACAGAGCAAAAAGCTCATTGATCTATGATAAAGGTCGAAAAATAAAATAAACAGAGCTGTTAGACTGCTCAGACTTGATGAAATAGAAGTATAGGATGAGAAGAAAAGCAGGAAGAAAGAGCATACTCGAGTTTTATGTACAGCTACCAGCCCGGATTAAAATCATCTGACCCTTGCTAGACTTGAAGTTCCGTAGACTTTTTCTTGGCAAGGCTTCGGTAAGAATGTCAGGCAGGGTAGCAATCATATCGGCTGTGGGACGTGGGACAATGAGTGATGTCCAATTCGCCGACTGCAATTTTTTTCCAGATAAAATGATGATGAATGGCGATGTGTTTGGTGCGGTCGGTCATGCATTCCAGGATTGTGGTATGAACAGATGTTGCCATAGTTGTCGTTCTTTAGAGGTAGAGGACCAGTGACAGGACGTTGTAAATTTGATAAAAGTAACTTTGTTTTGCCATATCCGAGCTTGCCATATATTCTGCTTCGCAAGTAGATTTGGCCACGGTTGGCTGACGCTTTGATTTCCAAGAAACAGTGTCGCCATCAACCTGGCAGATATAGCCAGTAGTCGAGCGTCTTGTGTCCAAACATCCAGCATAATCCGCATCCGCATAGCCAAGTACCAAAGGTGCATCAGGATTGTGATCATAGCAGAAAGAAAAATCCAAAGTGCCTTTGAAGTAGCGAAGAAGGTGTTTGGCTGCCGCTACTTGCTGAGAACCCAACCTGAGTTGTACTGAGAAAGCTTGTTGGCAGCATAGAGATTTCCATGTAGACTTTCTCTTTGAGAGTAGCATTGAGGAAAGCATTGTTGACATCACATTGATCTGCTTCCAAATCTTCTCGCGCAACGAAAGAAAGTAGTACTCTTGTTGTATCTCTGTGAGTGACTGGAGCATAGCTTTCGCCATAGTTGACTCCTTCAACCTGACTTCGGCCATCGGCGACAATACGACACTTTCTCTTGACCAATTCGCCTTCAGCATGCAGCTTGTTGTCAAAGAGATATTGAGTGACCTGACGGTAGGTCCTTCCGCAGCAAGAGTTGATCTTGGAATTTTGCGGAAAGTATCAGCTTGAATGAGAGCATTTTGTTCTGCTTCTATGGCCAACTTCCACCCACTCCTTCCATATTTGACTGCATCGCGGTGGGTCCTTGGTTCGGAAAGAGAGACTTCGACATTCAGAGCAATAAGATCTTCATCAGACTCTTCTTCAGCAGATGATGTCAGAGGTATCTGATAGGTCGAGGGTTGTATGAAGCTGACTTTTGTAGATCAGTGATAACGACTCCCACATGATTTAGTCGTCGAGGTAAATCCAGCTTGAGAACGTTCTTGGTGTCAAGGAGGCGTAAATGATTCATCCCAGTGCAAGACATCTCGAACGACCACAATTTTGCGACTGTCAGGGCAGTAGACACGATAATAACCCTTGATTCTATCTGGAAATACAACGAAAAATCCCAACTTGGCGCGAGGATCCAATTTGCTGACACGCTTGTCCTTGTTGAGGGTATAGTAGACTCTGCTGCCCCCTTCATCTGCTTTCCTACGCGTAATCTACACGTCGCGTCACTTCAACGCGTCACGTTCTTTCCTACACGACCCCACGTCACGTCATTATACGCGTCACGTACTTTACTTCACCAAGCACAACGCGATTGGTCAGGACTCATTTCGATATGAACGGTCAGGACTCAATTCAATATCAACGGTTGCCACATCGGGATGTACCGGGTCGTATGATTTCAATCTGGGCTGGTACTGCACATAAAACTCGAGTTTTCTCTTTCTTCCTGCTTTTCTTCGCATCCTATACTTGTATTCCAACAAGTCTGAGAAGTCTAGCAGCTCTATTTATCTTAAAGAACGTTCGAACTGGGAAGACTTCTTACATGAAACGTATTAGGTATGCGATTCGAAGACGATGGAAAGTGTTATCAACAAAAAACTTTCTTATCGGTATTCCCAAAACCTTCCTTCAAAGCTTTTCGAGCAGATTAGACAGGATTTGCAGAATCAAGACTGACATCGTACAGAGTGTCATGATCCGACTCGATTGAATGCAGATTATAGATTCTCAATGACTGTGTATATTAGGCCTCCTCAATTCTCAAATATTTCCTGCTGAAGGAGACCGCCGGACTATTATTCTCTCAGAAAACCGTCGAATCTGAGCGGCTTTTCTTCTAGTAGCTGTCCATGAATTGAACAGATTGCACCGAGAAGTATTATTATTTTCTGCTCATCACCAGCGCACCGTCGTCGTGCTGGCGCCTTCTTGCCCCGATCTTGCGAAACTGACACTTGTGTTGAGCAGCTTTACAAGCAAGAATCCGCGACTCCAGCAGCTGTACGAGACGCGGCCTCTTCAAACCTGATGAGGGCCTAGGCAATTGCAGAATCAGAGCAAGGTTTCAGCTTCGGAAGGCCTAAGGCTCCTTGTTGTGAGCGACCTGCTGAGAATAATGTTCGGGCCTCTTATTATTATTTTTTTCTTTTTGCGTAAGATAACAGACTGGAGTCGAATATAGCCAATCACTCAACCACCCAAAGAGGAGCAGAACTGTATCACCTGACAATAAACGCCCAAAAAGCTGAATGACCGTAGGGCTAAAACAGTGTTTTATGAAGTGTTGCATGAGCCCCAGTATGGCATTGAATCAGTCTGTTAGACATCATGGTTCTGCACATCGCGAGCTCTAAAATTGATGATGAAAAGGCGAGGTGTGATGGAGTTCACAAAAACCTTCATGTTTAATAAATTACACCAGTTGATAGGGCTGTGCCGTTAACCACAGGCACCTTTCGTGATCCCTCAATGACTTGCGCCAAAAAGGAATACAATTTTAACTGATAAGGTTAAAATGTTCAACGGACCAGTGTGTACAAAGAATGATCGTTTGTAAGCCCATCACAGGTTTGCACAGGTTTGCTACAGCTGAAGAAGATTGAGAGGAAGTATGTGGAGGAGACAGCTTTAGAGATGGAAAGCGTTTGATAGTGTTACAATCCTCTGTCTTATGGAAATTCGAGCGATGGGAATTCGAGCGATGGAATGGACAAGAGAAAGAGGAATCTGGTAAATAAGTCTTGTTTGAAGAAGAAATTGGTCCTTCTTCCGATTGAAATCTTCTTGAAGCTAGGTAGCAGTAAGTAAGGAGAAAAGAGATGGCATCCATAGTGATGTCCTCCTTACTGGGAATTTCAGGTTGTAGGAAGAAATGATGCCCATTGATCTGATCATACGTTCTTTTGACCTTGAGCTCCAATGACTTGAGATTTTCCTCTTCAAAGATTTCGATGTTGAGCAATGCGTAAAGATAATTGTATCTCTCTCCAAGAGAGGTTGAGGCATGTTTGACTTTGATCTTGTTGAATGCTTCTGCTTGGTCTTCAATGTCACGGATTAAGAGCTTGTTGTCGGCGTCAATCATTCGACCGAGTAAAGCCCTCGCCTTCTCTTGACTATCCTCGAAATCTCTTTTGAGCCTGAGCGTATTATAAGCATCTCCAGCTATCGTATCAGGAGCAGATTTGGTGCCATTGACAATCTTCCAGACCTTTTCGATCTGAAACTTTTCTTGCGCATACTCCAACCATTTGTTGTAGTTATTGTAGGAGAGAATGACCTCTGTAGTTGTAGTGAGTGTTGTAGGCACTGTCACCACCTCCATGCTTGCGAGGAAGCTATTTGAATTGAGAAATAGAGCAAATAGTTAGAGGAGCACAAGGCTCAAACCGTCAGAGAATGATAGTGCTCTACGAGATACAGCTCTAAGCTATTGCTGGAGAAGAAGAAGTATCTCGCCCTAAAGTTCTCCTTTTCACCTTCCATTTTGACCTCAATTGTCATGCTGCTTCACATCCTGTAATCTGAGGCCTAAGGGAGTTGTTATCTCTCTTCTACACATCAAACCCAGGGAGGAGATGAATTTGTCAACATTGTTCCACAACTCAGTCAACATCTCCAGCTACATCATATTCGGCGTCTACAGAAAATGCTCGGTCTGGACCAGAAATCACAATCAGACATGGTACGAGAGATCGCACGCCTTTATGATAACAAGTCCTTCCCCCAATCCTCTTGCTATGCTTAGCTTTATACAACGCTACCTAGCAGCTATACGTTGCGTCATCTCAACGTGCCATGTACTTTATTTACTTAATCAAGCATAACGCGATTGGTCGATTGTCAATTCGATATGAACGCTCAGGACTCATGTTAATATGGACAGTCAATTGCCACTGCGGGTCGGGCATGATCCGAAGGCTCATCAAACTCGAGGTCTATGGCAGGGCTGTGTTGTCAACCACAGACACCTTTCGTGATCCCTCAATGACTTACGCCAAAAAGGAATACAATTTTAATTGGTAAGATTGAAAGGTTTAACGGACCAGTGTGTACAAAGAATGATGGTTTGTAAGCCCATCAGTCTGTCTTTCTTCTGCTTTTCTTCTCATCCTATACTTGTATACTTTTATTCCAATATGTCTGAAAACTTCGGCAGTTCTGGTTGTCTTGGACTATCAATTGCTTGGACAGTATCAACCTGATTGAAATTTCTTTGGCGAAGAGGAATCTGTCTTTCAACTCGTCTGTCGGTCTTTATTGAAGGTCTCTTTAGGCCTAATCCTAGAGAGCTTTCACCAATTGAAAAGCAGGTTTGAAGGTGAAGGTGAATGCTTGTGAGCGAAGGTACAGGCGCAGGGAACAAGAAGAATCAGTGTCTGACCGCTTTGAATTGCAGGAAAGAATGATGGATGAAGAGCAAGAGCTGTAGGAGCTGCTTGCCTTGTACAAAGTTCTTTGGAAACCCTTTTCCAAAGATGTTCAGTCTACGATTCTATACGACCCAGTTCGTGAGCCTTCATCATAAGGACAACCGGTCTCTAAGTAACAGCCTGCTGTCAACCGAGTGAAATTATACACCGAACCGTTGTTGAGAAAGAAGGAGCGACTCTTGGATTGACACTTGCATTAAAGGAGAGATGAGTGTTGATACCAAGTAGTGACATTGAAAGAGAGTGAGTGAGAGCTATCAAGGGCCGCCTCATTAATTGCAGGCATCTTTCGTGATCCCCAAACGAGTTTCGCCGAAAAAATACATAATTTGGCTAGGGTGCAGAGAGGACGCCAGGAGAACTGATGGAGCTTACACAAACCATCATTCTTTACTACACTAGTCCGTTGAACATTTTAACCTTATCAGTTAAAATTGTATTCCTTTTTGGCGCAAGTCATTGAGGGATCACGAAAGGTGTCTGTGGTCAACGGCACAGCCCTATCAAGAACAACAAACAGACTTATTACCGGTCGATCCGAGAAAGAGAACAAAGTAAAGAAGAGGCGAGAATGATTATGTCAACAAAAAGAACATCAATTTGCATATTGAGTTCTGACACAAGACAATCTGCAAACCTGGATCCATGCCAGGGAAAAGACAGTAACCAAGTATAGACAGTTTGTTCATCTTTCGATCTCGTTGGAGCGATTTGTCTAATCCCTTGCGATTTGATGTCCAATATTACCGATTGAGTGATCCAACTGCTCAAGCACAACCGAAATTGAAGGGAGAGGCAGGCTGCCAGTTGAGAAGCGATGGTACAAATACACCATCACGTGACTTTTGTGAGATCTGAACCAACGACCGATGCAAAGTGATGAGTCTCACTAGAACTCTAGAAAGCTTTAACCAGGTTGGACGTGAGTTGGAATGTGAATTTGAGGGTGAAGGTGAATGTGTATCAGGTGAAGGTGAAGGGACAGAATTCAGAGTCTAACCGCTTTATGATTGCAGGAAAGAATGATAGTTAAAAAGCAAGAGCTGTAAGAGCTCCTTGCTTTGTACAAAGGAAGTTATAAGGAAGCTTCTTCTGAGAGATGTTGAATCAGATACTGTACTTTTGAGGCCTTGCTCGCGAGCCATCGTGATGAAGACAACCGGTCTTGAAGAATAAAGCCTGCTATCAATCGAACAGAAGATACTTGTTACACAGAACAACGCTTGGAATGTGTGTGAAATGTTATGTCGAGTTGAAGCAAAGAGAGTATTTGTGTAGAGCGAACGAGAAGGAGCTGAATAGCTTGACATGACATCCTGTGGTCAAGAAGGAGTACTTGAGCAGATGTCAAGGGCCAAAGATACGAATTGGAACAAGACTTAGCTTTGGCAGGAAGGAAAGGCAAGGAGAGTGATCTCTTTAAAAAGAGGTTCGACGTGAAATAAAATAGACGCATGATTTTGAACACCAAGTCAGCCTCTGAACAACAGGCCAAGTACTAAGAAAAGTATTGAAACAAGGCTTAGCCTTGGCACAAAAGGCATATGATCGCTGATGTATAATATTCGTGCTGAGCCTGTTTGTCCAAAAGACCTCGTGCAATTTTTAACCTCGATTAAATATCTGTGTACTCATAAAAACTCAACAGAAGGAGATTTGGAATCAAGATTAACATTTGTTAAAATAGACCAAGCCAGCGAACCCACAAGGATCCCAGAGCCCGGGAAGCAGATTGTGGTGCAGGGTGGGCGATGGCTTGCCGAGCGTTCGCCCACTAGCCATCGGATTTACGCTGAAATAGCATGGTTCAACGGTATTCCTTGTCCATTCTTACTGAGAGAAACAGATGCAGCTCGAAGCTGTACTTGGGTCATACAATCATGATGTAATAAGATCACAACATCTTCTGAAATCTGAACATTCGATGTTACTCATCATTCCTCTTCACTTTGATCGCCAGGACTCAATGCCTGATTGCAACCCATAGTAGGCTCTCAAATCGTTCGTGATGCTGCTCAGACTCTGAATGTCAAGTACTCGGTGTTGATTGCGCTCCTTGTCCATCTAATGTTTTTCCTACCCTATTTTACCATCGCTGCCGACAAAATGCCTTAGTAAGCATTGAATTGATTCGGCTGCTAGCAATCACGTGGTCAGAGCTCGCTCGATCGCTTCCGCTAAGCCGATCGAGGAAAAACCTTGAACCATTCTCGTTGGTGGAGTACCTACTTTGATTTCCTAGCTTAACATTACATATCAAAAAAACAAGATATACGGCGCTGATATGTCTATAGCTCCATGCAGGTCAAGTCGAGCACCATGCAGGGCAAGTCGAGCACCACTCAGCCTATTTTTATCGAGATCTTCTGCTGTTCTGCTCACTAGACTATTTCAAAACTAGCCGCGCTTTCGTACACTGACTTACGATTACTGAATCTCCTTATGGCGATTAATCGTTGCATTTGGACGCGACGTTGCGGATTTCTCGTATTTGTCCGATTGGTCCTCTGATCAAATACATTAGGGACAGTAAGCTGGTTTGCTGATAGGGCTGTGCCGTTAACCACAGGCAACTATCGTGATACCTCAATGACTTGCGCCAAAAAGGGATACATTCCTAATTGATAAGGTTAAAATGTTTAACGGACTAGTGTAGTGGAGAATGATGGTTTTGTGAGCTCCGTCATCGTTTGCGCGACAGCATCTTTGTTATAATATGCTATTTCGGTACGATCAAGAGTGCTTTAAAGTACTTTTTGGTTTATCGGTTTAGCCTAATTTTGGCAATCTTACTTAGCCAGCGGATCTTGATTTCTAGTTGTTCGATCTTTTTCTACCCCATACTTTGTCGTTCCACTGATACTGCGTTTGCAGAACGCTCCTGACGGGAGGTTGATAGATATCATTGCTTCCGCTGTGTTGAACTTACAGTTGCGATCCAAAAATTCACAGATACTTTGTTCCAAGCTTTTCCGAAAATAAAAGCATAAAAATATTCCTGTTTCTAATGCTCATGCCCCGCCCGCGGACAGATTGTTGCGGCGAAAGTTTCCATCATTTTTGCTCATTGTACCCCTCAAGGTATCAAGACAAGATTGACTTTCAAGAAACTAGACAGAATTCTTTCTCGCTTCGCTCCCCGCGAAATTTTAAATCACCCCTGTGCTCGACATTGCAGTCTCTTCGGCAACGGAAGAGTTCCGGGCTGGAAACAATACGGTTCGCCACAACATAGCTCACTCGTCCTTCGTAAAGGGATGGGTTGTTGTTTGGACAGCTGTTCCGCAGCTTGAGACGCTAAACAGCATTTCAGTTCTGCATGACCAGCCAATGATTGCTGTACGTAGCTCAGTGTCCCTCAAACTATCTGACGGACTAGTATAGTAAAGAATGATGGTCTTCAGAAGCTTCGTCCCGATCCATGAAATCAACTTATTTCTCCTTTCATACATCATGTAATCGTCAATTCAGGAGTCTTTTTTCTTCTCCCCTGGACATGGGATTGGTGAATATGATATACTCTCACTCGTTTGGCTGCGAGCTGTTATCTAGGAATCTCCTCTCTGTGCCTCGGCCCATATTCGACTAGCTAAGAAAATGCAAGCTTGGAGCCAATCTCCTGAGATATCATATTTGAGCTTCGACGAGGTAGAAAGAGATAGGAAAGGTTTGCAATCAGACACCAACACGGAGGTGATCTGAACCTTCGCGAGAAGCGAAGTCAAAATTGCGAAGAAGAATTTCTGCCTGTCCTGTTGAAATTGAATTAATTGAATTTTGTCTTGTTGCAACGAGGGTTCACAGAATTCCTTATAGCGAAGTTCACTGTCGCTAGCGAGCATTAGAATTCTTTTTCGCTTTTTCGCCTTCGCTTTTTCCGAAGGCTTACTGCTACTGCTGCACCCTTCGAGGAAAGAACATGTCGCTTCTGCAACGCTGCACTAGAATCCGAAGAGCACCTAATACTTGAATGCCTGTCTGAAACAATATATGAACTGCAGCGGCCGCTCATTACGCATGCTCAAGCACAATCAAAATTAACCAACAACACCAACACCCTGTCTACTCTCATCGAGGTGCTGTAAATGTCTGGCATACGTAAATCTGAACATACAACGTTAGATCAACAAGCTTGAACGAGGAAAAGAGAACGAGCGCCCAAACTTGGAAGAACGGACAGATAATGGGACTAGGCACTGCATGAAGAGCGTCAAGATCTGGAGTATGAGGATTTAGAAGTAGATTGGACAGCCACGCTAGCTATCATCAGCACTATTGATAAATCATCACCTGCGACACATCCAATGAGTACTGAGGGCGTCGGCGTAGCAGTTGCACTGCGCGACGCGGTCGTTAACTTATAACTGAACTGAACTGAAGGCTTAAATCAACCCTAGGCAACGTAATAAGCTGACTTACCCGTCCGCCACGACTCTCCATCGATTTCTGTTCTTTGACCCACACCTTCGCTCGCAAGCGACCATCTTCACCTCCACCTTCAAATTTCCTATTCACGTAGGAAGCTCCCTCATAGGTCATGATCACGAATTCAAAACCAACAAGAGACCGAAGTGTATCAGTGGCTTGGCTTGCATTGAGCCTACCTCAACCCACTCACACATATCACATACCACTGTCTATCTATCGTGATGTCTGCAATTTTCTTGATATTCACTTTAGTGACCCGCTATGTTTTTATTGTATAAACTCTCGCTAACTTTTTATGATTAAAACCGACTGCGTAAACTTCTGCTACTTTACTGCACTCTGTATGTTCGTTCCTCCTTTCGGTGACACGTCTCTCTGTTCCTCCTTGGAAACGCATGCATAAGAACGCAGAGCTTAAAGAAGACATATGCACCCGCTCGTATTTTCAGCACTACTTCGTTGCGATCTACACATTCATGTGAATACTGCAAACGCCAGCGAGAATTTCTTTTGAACAAAGCCCCGATAATGTATTGTGCTCTCCTGGAAGACATTGGATGGTATCACGCATGTTTGATGGCTCGCTCGCATGTTACAACGGGCTTTCAAGAGATAATGCCGAGTGGAAAGGCCTCGACTCCCTGACGAGATTTTGCTTCTTCCTGCTTGATGAATCCACTTTGGAGCACCTGTTGCTGCAAGTGCAGTAAGTATCGGATGACAACGCTATTTGCAAGATGAATTAGAAAAGGGGAAGAGATATCTTCAGACGGCTGTTCTTAGTATTAGGTTTGTGTCTGCAGCGATCGCGTGGACCATCAGTCTTAGCATAGAATATAGTGTAAAGTGTTTCATCACGAGATGGAGAACAAGAAATGGGCGTGAAGAGAAGATTGCAGAAGACTGACATCTTCACGGTTTTCCACATAGGAGGAAGCTTCGCAGTTGTTAATAAACACGGGCCTATGAACATTGGAGTCAGCATTTGTATTATTGACGCAACTTCATGATGAACAGAGGGAAAAGGATCAGAATCGCAATTGTTTGGCTATGCATCTGTCTCTCGCTCATGAATCCCTCTGCCCTCTCAAAGAGCAAGCAAAGGGTTTACAATATCAGACTGGGGCGACAACTTTTTCTCTTCTTATCCGAGAAGGAAACAAAGAAGAGGAAATACAAACACGAGGGACTTACTCTATTGGAATGTTTGTGCTCTGTATAGTATTGCAGGATGTCTGATGTCTTCCTGGCAATGTATCAACTGAAGTTCCATACACCTTAGTCGAGCAACGCGATCCTCCGGACTTTCGGTACTTGACGGTATGAGACTGAGTGTTGGTGGAGCTAGAGCTTTCGCCACAGCTTGAGTCTTGCGTATGATCGCACTCAGAGATCCAATGACCGATTCGGCTGTCGAGGCCAAGGGTGAAATGGGATGGATAGAATTGCCTAAATCGAGGTGTGCTAAGGTCAAAGCGGAAAAGGTATCGCCCACACCTGCTTCGCCCACAGTCAGATATGCACGTCATCTAACGCAAGAGAGACTTGCCCTCGTAATGTTCCGGATATTCTGGAAACATGATGAAAAAAGCCGTATCTTTCCCTTCCAATGACCGCGAAGAGCCAGCACAGATAAGGCTGAGCCCTGCAGCTGTTGAAGATACTATCTGAGAGCCAGCGAGCGCCTCTGGCGGTATGATAGCTGAAGAGATAAGAACATGCGGCAAAGAATATATATCGTGAAAGGTGCGGAGCGCTTGACGCAAAGAAGACAGCGACCTGATCTTGATACCACTGAAAAGTTCCGCTTCGAATTGATTAGGTGTGATCACGGTCGCTTTACAGATGAGTTCTTTATAACGAGGAATCACCTCGGGCGAAACCTGATACCGACTTAGCCAAAGTCCGGCTAGCTGTTCAAGGAGAAAGAACCCACATACAAGCGATTGTCGTCGCCGCATACTGGGTCGAGGACATAGATCAGACCGGAGTTGATTTCTCGTAACCGGTCTACTATTTTACTGATGGCGACTAATGATTCGGCTGAAGGAGTATAACCTGATGGAACAAGTTCAGAGCACAATATGCAACATCAATGCCACGGAAGTCTTACCGCTGAGGATGTGCGAATGTCTGAGCAGACCATTGGCATCAAGCGAGTCGAAAATTTCCGTCAAGTGTGCTGCGTCGGATTTCGATCCGCCCCAACGCCCGTAACCTGTGCTGGAACCACGCACTTAGCGAAGCAAGCAAATGAGTCAAAGAGATCCCTTACTGATTTGAAAATTGGACTAGCAATATGATTCTTTAGGCCTGCATTCTGTGCAGCAGGGTCTGCACCGACCTGTATTGATTACATCTGTCTCAAATTCTAAGAGCTTGCCTGGCATAAATCAGCATGCAGCTCAGGAGTGAGTAGGGCATTCGCAGCTCACATTCAAAGCGAACATGGCGCACTTGTTACCAACATAACCGCTCGTCACAAACGACTCTGGCGCAGGGTGAGCTTGAGCTGTCAGTGACAGTTACAGATGGTGTAACTCACGGATAGACAGCACTCGCTTTTCTGACATTTGAAAATTCTTACGTCGTGGGTACGGAAAGAGAAAAGTGTCGGAGCTATCATCAGCTGCAGCCAAGTGCGACATGGGCAAACGAAAAGCGGCGCCTGAAGCATCTATACCAGACTTCCTTGCTACTGAGGAAAGAGACGAGGCGTTGGATGCCCTCTTCACAAAGACCTATCAGGTATTCAGCTACTTTACGCCCCGCTGTACCAGGTCTGATTTGTGCTTTTAGGCCCCCTTGAGCAAACCTACGCCTGTGCCTAAGGAAGCTGTTTCGTCACAGCCGAACATTGTAGCGAGCAAGAAACGCAAAACTCAGGACGCACGATCTCAATCTGTAGAGCTTGACGAAGTCCATAAGGCTAAGAAGGCTGCTAAGAGATTCAAAGTTACTCAAAGCGGACTGGACAAGCCATCAAGAGCGGTTGACTCTGCTAGTGAAGACTCTGAACTGCACGATGCTGCAGCAGATGCTGCAGATGCTCAAGATGAAGCTGAGGCATTGGCCGCGCAGTCTGACGAAGATCTGACAGAACCTGTCACTCACGAAAGCATCTCATCGGCATCATCGCGATTGAATGAAGACTCCGTCTTGCGAGATGCTCGAACAGCCTTCATTGGCAATTTACCTCTTTCCGCTGCGACTTCAAAAAGCTTGCGCAAGTCTCTTCTTTCCCATTTGGCCTCCAGAATCCCTTTGCATAAAATCGAGTCTATTCGTTTCCGCTCTCTTCCTCTTGCCAACACAAATCCGGTAGAAAAGAAACCAGTAGAGCCCAATCATTCTCGGAAACGGGCCCAAACATGGGCAGAGACATCTTTAAGGAAAGGCGGCAGCAAAACAGATTTGAATCCCCATACTGTTTCGAAGGATGACAACGAAACTCAAGAAGCGCCCACAGTTTTTCAAACGTTGGCCCAGAAGCGAAAAGTGGCTTTCATCACTGGCGATCATTTGTTAGACGCTAGCAAAGTGACTGGAGCAAGTTGTACAGCATATTTAGTGCTACCATCCGCTGGCGCAGTTCAAGATCTCATTGACTCCGCTGATGGATCGATATGGGAAGAGAGAACTTTGAGGATAGACAAAGTTGCAAAAACGGTTAAAGGATGGGAAGAAGAAAAACGAACTGTGTTCATCGGTGGATTGGCGTTCGAAGAAGGTGAAGAGTCCCTGAGAAAGTGGATGGAGGCGACTTTGCAAAAAGAGAAAGGCGAGGAGGATGGTGGGTGGGTTCAAAGAGTGCGAATCATCAAGGACAAGCAGACTGGGCTCGGAAAGGGCTTCGCTTATATTCTGTTCAAGGTACGCAAGTTTCCTTTTTCCCTGCTGTAGAACATACTAGATTACCGCTTCTAGGACCGCGAATGCGTAGACGAGGTGCTTGCCTTGGATCCTGCCCAGTGCAAGATGGACAAGCGCAAGCTTCGCTTCGAGCGATGCAAAAATGCCGCTAAGTTGGAAGCGCTGAAGAAAATAGCGGAACGCAAAGAACAATTGGGCGCAAAGACCAATTCGACAAAGAAAGCTAATTACAACAAAGACGCTGCACCCAGTCGAAAGAAGAAAGCAACCGCCGATTTAGGCAAGGAGTTGGAAGGCAAACCCAAAGAGGAACGTAAAGCCATCAAGTCAGCAGATGTGGATCGAGTCCAACGCAGATTAGAGAAGAAACAAGCGAAAGCGCAAGAATTGAAACGTCTCAGTCGCAAGAAGCAGCATTCCGAAGCTGCTTTGCTCAGAAAAGCGGCATCTCGAGTCAAGACCGTCTCATCCAAGGGAGCGCACAAGGGAGCGAAAGCGTGACTGCTTGTATAGCATTCAGGGGAGATTCACACAGCATAGAGCTTCACGGCTACTCGACACAGAATTCGAATGTAAACAAAACAAACAGCGTGTTCTCTTTACTTCTTCTTCAACGATAGTCATGCCAAATCCAGGGTGGCAGTCTCTGTTTCCAGCACTGAGCGAAGAATGGCCTTCGCCGCAACCAGCTGCAGGCGATGATTCACCACCCGCCGCGCGAAATACTGGCAAAGGAAGTCTTGATTTTGGATCCATGGTCATTAGGGATACCCTCGTGGAGCGCGTTCCCATCTCTAGACCAGCATCTAGGGCATCTAGCGCTTCGGGAACTCTCCTTGTGAAAGCCGGAACAACAACAACTTCAGGCAGCATGATACAGCAGCAGCAACAGGCCAATGACGGTTTGGCTTTGGCTGCTGCATTGATGGGGAACAAAGATCTTTTGGTCGATCAGAACGATGCAACCATACCAGCAGCAAAGGACCGAACAGCGGAAAACCCAGTTTCAGCGGTTTCCAGCAGTTCTCTCACGCTCATGTCGATCTTCGATCCACCACACAGTGCTAGACCTCTGTCAGGTACAGCGACACGGTCTTGCTTTTGCTGAGTATCACTAAGCGTCACTGCAGGTAAATCACGACACAGCTCTGCTCCAGCACTAGAACCTTTGCTGGAAGAAACATCAGAAGCCGAACGGGCTGAAGCTGATCCATCATCTGTGAAACACGTTCCTTCGGACTTGCAGCGCGACTTCACCTTCTCTTTTCCTCGGAAGCGCACATCTTGGAAAGATCTGCCTCATTTCGGTCAGAAACCGCAGTTGCCGCAAGGCGAACCAGTACTCATAGCTAAATCAGCCCTTCAAGCGGATGAAGCAAGTCAGGCAAGACAAACATCTTCTGTTTCTACATCATCTCAACAATCTAGTCCTTCGCCTAGAATGTCAACTAAACCCTCGTCCTCAGCTGCTGGTACTGATATGGCTCCAGAAGAGCGCCCGTTGTCTCTTTTCCAATTCACTTACGACACTTACACGCGAGATCATCTCGAGGCTTTGGTGGAAGAAATTGACAGTCTGCATACAGCATCGGAAGAGCAGTCACCTCGTTCTGAGCAAGAAGAAGCTCAAGAGGTGATCTGGGAAGGTATATCGGAAGAACCAAAAAGTGAAGAAGACCGCCCTATATATCGCAGTTCGAAGCGTATACGCTTATCGCCTGCCAATGATAGGCATCAACGAAGCTCCTTCCATACTCTTGTTCCGGCTACTCCACGTTCAGTCGTAAGAGATCGAATTCGAGAAAGGCGAAGCATGCCACAGTTTCAGCAAAGTTTTCCTATCGCGCAAGGGCCAACCGTTCGGTCAATTCTTTCTTTTCCCACAGTAGCTACAAGTTCTTCCGCATCATCAGTACCGATCTACCTACAGCCAGAAACTCCTCGACCCGCCTCCGCCGATCCTATACAAAATCGGTTGTCGGAAGCCCAAGCATTGATGAACCGGATCAAACAGCACGCCCCGAGAGGGTCGCTTTCCAGCTTTGGCAACTCTTCGTCCGCAGCCTCTTCTTCCGCGAATCGCCCGTGCATAGACAACAGCGACGTGTCTCGGGCTACTCCCGAAACAGAGCTAAGGTCCCCCCCAAGTGCTCAGGCTTTCGTAGTCGGTACAACATCAGAATCACCACAACGATTCGTCTATCTGCCACATAGTCAACCTGGACCTTCCTCTACCTGTCGAAGTGGTACATCTGGCAGCGGTACAATCAAGCAGCAAGGCAGCACAATGTCAAGTCAAGCTACCGTTAGTACTCGCCTGAGTAGCCATCAGAGTCTGCCTAAAGCGCATTCGCACGGACTTCCTGCTCTATTTCCCGATAATCAACAGCATCAAAACCACGATAAGAGCATCTCGATGCCTTCGCTTCCGCTCTGCGCATCCTCAACCCATTTCGACACTTCTTCAACAAACGCTCGTCTCACGGCAAAGCCTGAACTTAAATCTGGTTTCGATACTACAAGTAGCCATTCGCAGAACTCCCACACATCTGCCCCCTCGAACATGTCGCAAAGCAGACCCGGATTGACAACCATCGCACCGCAAGATATCCAACATCTTCTGCAATCTACCCAAGGCAAAATGGTATACGACGCATCAAATAACAGATGGGTGAAAACGGCTTCTGCCAGTGTGCTACAATTACCGACCGCCTCTAATTATCAACAAGAGCATGATTGTGACCTGGTGTTGGAACGGAGCAGTGACGATGATCCGTTCAAAGATATCGAAAGCTTTGCAAGTAAAACCAACGAATCGCCGGACTCCGAGAAGTTCAGTAATGATCGTCCGCAAGGGTCTGCTGCGCAACTGCTCATGGAAGAGACGGCTGCGAAACGTCTGTCACTCAATGGCGATTCTCGTCGCACGCATCAAGCGGGAGACGAGGAGATTTCGCAGGACGCGGACAATGAGGATGAGCGATCCGAGTCGCTCGACCACTCGGAGGACAATACACAAGAGTTCAGCCCTGAAGATCTTGCGGAGCAAGAGTTTGAGCTGGACGATCAAGCACCTTTGGCACTTTTTGCGGCGATGAACGACCTCTCTTATCGCTCTGATATACCAGCACAATCACCATCACACGAACCAATGATAGACGGACCAGCAATCTCAGTCCTTGCGCCTGTGATGGATGCAACAGCACCCAGAATTAGTCCTTATATTTCTACCTTCAATGGGAAAACACAACAACGAGCTTTCTCCGATCCTATGTCTACGCCAGGATCACTCATTAGACCTCGTTCTGTTCTAAAAAATCGAAGTGATACAATGCTTGCAACTCCTCAGGAAAGGCAATCAATTTGTTCGGAGCAAAAGAATCGATCTGTCAGTTTTCAAAATGATCGAAAGACAGGCATAATCTCTACACAGAGGCGCTTGACATCACCTCCGGATGAGGTTCCAAACATCGCTCGCAAAGGAAGCACCCTGAAGTTCGAGATACGAAGCGAAAGCGATACGCAAGAATGGAATGCCGACAAAGAAATTGCGGATGCCACATCTGTAGACCTACGTTCGACGCGTAGTCTCGATGCTTCGGACGCCCTCCACGACTCAGGTAATGTTGTCTCCGAGCTTTGACTTCTTAATCTCGCTCATTGCCCTCAGATCGAACACTTGGTCGCGAGAAGCCCGCAGTTATCAACATTAAAAGCACACAAGCTACCAGGGAATGCACAACAAGAACCAGCAATCGGGCAGCCTCTTTCATAAAAACCAAAGATCCATTCCGGAGCAGCGGTAACCTTGCCAATGCTACCTTTTTGACTGAATGTTCCTTTGGAGTTGCGCAAGACAAGCTCGTGCAACTCATTACCGATGTAGAACCGTACGAACCGTGCTGGGAAGACTTACGATCGATAAATCTATCCAACAAGGCAGCAGAAAGCTTAGTCCGACTCAAAGAGTTCCTGCCAAACTTAGATGAAGCTGATCTGTCAGTACTTATACTCCATTAGTAGTTGTGACTGACTGCTTATTCCTCGCCTAGATCCCACAATGAGATTGCCTACTTGACAGGGATTCCAACCTGTGTTAGGACTCTTCTCTTGGGAAGGAATCGCCTGACCAGCCTGACCTCTTTTGGCCACCTGCGTCACCTCGAGCGTCTGGATATTAGTGATAACCAGCTCGATTCAGTAACTCGTATGTTCATTTGCATTACCCTTCTCCTGTGACTCACAGACGTGCAGAACTCGCCTGTTTGGTGCACCTGCGCGAGATCAACCTGGACAACAACTGCATCACAAGCATTGAAGGTCTCTCGAGAATAGATGGTCTGATAAAAGTCAGCTTGAAAGGCAACAAACTTACAACTGTCGATTTCTCGAAGACTGCTTGGGTACGGCTTGAATCACTGAATATGTCATCAAACCAAATCCATTGCTTGTCCGCACCTGAATGTCTGTCGAGTTGTATCTCTCTTAATCTGGGTGAGGTTCACTGTACTGCCTCAATGCCACGCTTACATATCCACAGATCACAATTGCCTTCGAAGCATTGGCGGATCAACTCTTATGTCAAAGCTGCGCATATTACGCTTGTGCAGCAACCCGCTCGAATCCATCGACTTGGCGACATTCGCCAACATTCGGAGTCTTCTGCTGGACAACGCATCTCTGAGTAGGCTCGACAGTCTGTCACAGCTCAAAAAGCTCGAAAATTTCAGCGTCAGGCATCAAACAGGGCATCGCATGTAAGCTTCGGCATGCACAAACTCGGGCTTGCTGAAACCTTGACTCTATAGACAATTGGAGTCTCGCACTTTGCGGGACTTAAGAAGGCTGTATTTTAGCGGAAACAAACTGCCAAGGTCTTTTCCCGCAAATCAATACTACAACCTCGTCTGTCTTGAATTGGCAATGTGCCAACTTTCTGCATTGCCCGAAAATTTCGCGTCTCTCATACCGAATTGTCGCTCACTCAATCTCAATCACAATTTCCTTGAAGATTTGGCACCGCTTTGCGGCTTGCAGCTATTGAAGCACCTGACAGTCGTGGGCTGCCGAATAGAAGAGCCCAAATCACTCTCAACAACCCTGGAAGGGCTTCCAGAGCTCAAAAGGCTCGACTTAAGGTGAGCTTCGCACGAGCTTCCATCTATATACTTGTTTATACCGAGCATAGGATGAACCCTCTCACTTTGGCTTTCTATCCACTACTCACTATCTCTCCTGAGAAACGTCAAGTGTATAATGGTTCAGCGTACATTTGGCCTGGTGATCATGCATCTCAATTTTCGGAGCAAGAGACGGCAAATTGGCAACTCTGCGACATAGCATTCCGCAAGATGCTGCCAGACCGATGGTACTTACGTCGAGCTGCATATCGGGGGGCTTTGATGAAAGCCTGTCCTTCGTTGGACTGCATTGATGGTCTGAATGTTGAAACCGCAGAGCGGAGAAGCAAGATCCTGGAATTGCTCAAATATATGCCATGTAAATTAAAAGGCGATGTGTAATGTACTAATGATAGCCGGGGCATCTGGTCGAATGTCGACGAGTATATGAACTTGTGAAACTGCAAAAATCAACAACGCTACTTCCCAACGAGCGTTTTATACCCAAACTTGTGTGTGTAATGGCACACCGAGGGCCTCAAAGACAGTACGACAGAAGTCTGGGTAAACAATCGCCCTTCCAGACGGACTCAAGGCAAACTAGAACAATTTGGAGAACAGGACCTGGAACCGCTACTGTTCCTCCAGCTCGCTTTGATCAAAGTTATAGACCAAGCAGCCCTGTCGCTACTGTCCCTTCGCAATCATTTGGTTCGAGGAATCAAGATTGGAGAGATCGGAATGAAACTGGTCCTACATACACTGAGAGGCAATGGTTGGCAGATAATGGATCAGCTGCAAAGCGTCTGCGTATGAATGAGTAGGAGGCTGCATTCGCCGAATTTTGTTACGGTTTGCTCATCTTCCTTTTAGCAATTACACTAGACCTCAGCAGGAAGTATCGTCCGCTAATTTCAGGCGCTCTCGCTCTCGGTCTGCATCTCCTGCGCCATCAACGCATTCAAAACATTCCGAGCGACCTGAAAGCAGTAGATCTGCACCCCAAAGCGGCTATCGAATTGCAGACATTCCTCCACCAACTGCTGCATACGAGCCACCCACTCGTTCGCTCTACGACACAAGTGGGCGATTCGGTCGGCCACTTAACGCAGCCAAATCATCCTTCCAACCCGCTAGACCTGGCAACGATCCTTACAGACCTGTGTATCCTATTCCATCAACTCGCTTGCCAGCATCGCGATACAATGAGTCATCTAATATGGCAAATCCCCACGTGTGGCCAGCTCGACCAATCGCTCGACCTTTCTCTCCTCCCGTTCAGCCTTTCTCCACCGATTACGACGACACTCTGTTTCGATCCGAGCAAGTAGACGACTGGTTTGAAAATGGACAAAGCTCGGATACACCAAGTCAAGAGGATCCTGCTGGCCCAGACGAATTTCTCCATCGAAGGACCTTTGTAGCTAAGCCTCTTCAATCCACCACAACGAGACCGTTGGTCACCACAACAAATGCTCCAGCTCTATTGCAGAAAGTCCCGCTCTTGGAAGCCCGTCCCGAGAGTCCTGAAGAAGGTGAAGAACCGGAAGAAGGAGAGGAGCTCGAGGAGGGAGAAGACGTCGACATGGCCACACTACCACAATCTCATGCTACAGCACAAGATCGTACGACGGTATCTGTCGAAGATATAGTCCACATCGCGGTGGACGACAAGAGCCTACCAAGTGAGGATGGCATAGTAATTCGCCCAGATGAAGTCAAAGAGATGCCCGGGCATGTTGATGAGCAAGCTCGCACTACTTCGACTTTTCACACCGAAGCCTCAGTCAGACCGACATCAGAAACACATTCTACTATCGAAAATTGCCCAGCCAACAGTCTAGATGTTGCGATCGGCGCAATTGATACTCCTGCTGAGATTCTCGACATTCAAAAAACTACGGCTGCCGCATTCCCAATTTCTTCGCCAGCAGGATGCGAATCAGTGCAAGCTCCGATATCTTTTGAACAAGTCTTGAGATCTGTAGCAGCTACCTCTGTGCAAAGCGAGCCCACATCGCATGATCAATTTGGACGTACTTCATTCACCCCAACAAGACCCGTGGCACCGCCCCTGAG
Organism: Kondoa subrosea; assembly: GCA_039545335.1. NCBI lineage: Eukaryota > Fungi > Basidiomycota > Agaricostilbomycetes > Agaricostilbales > Kondoaceae > Kondoa > Kondoa subrosea. The sequence goes on from BCIN01000010.1 coordinate 365,535, forward strand.
CGGTCCTTCACAAGCTACTTTAGATGTACATGAGGCAATGCGGTCCTTCTTGGAGCACAACTTTGACCAGCAGGCGATGCGGAGAGAACGGCGACAAGAAGTTATCAAGGCAGACTATCGCGAGCTGGATCAAGAGTGGAAAGCTCATGTTGAGAGGATGGAAAAGATAGGGGAAAGGCATCAACGCAAACCGATCTCGCATCATCGTCAGTTGGGCCCGGGAACACTTTCCGCAATGGGCGTTATGGCGCCTACAACGCCTATCGGGGACGCTCGTGTGGGTCTACTGCATGAAGATGCGTCAACATCGGCTACTCGTGGTCTACATTCAAGCGCCATTAGTACACCTGGCCCTTACTTGAACCGATCCAGTCGCCGAAATGCAAACAGCGGCATGCATGGTGACGCCGTGCGTTCTGAAGCAGAATTTCTCGAAATTTTGGCTAGTCTCGAAAATGCCGATATGCAAGATCCCGCTATGAGGGCAAAAAGAACAGCGGCCATCGTTCCCGATATCGTCACGGACGAAACCGAGCTGCTGAATCTCAAATTTCGCAACGAAAACTCATTGGTCGTCAATCCGGCAGAATTCTATGGCATCAGCGAGAATTCAGCAATTCGAAATGATCCGAATGCAGTTCAGTGGTCAGATGTAGAGGTGGAAATCTTTTGCAAACGTTATGCCTCGTATCCCAAACAATTTGGCAAGATCGCGACCTATCTGCCGGACAAGAATACGCAGCAATGCATCTTGTTCTATTACCGCACCAAGAGATCTATTGACTTCAGACGACTTGCTGACGGAAGAACTCGTGATGGGCGTAAACGTAAAACCAAGCTCGCCAGTACTAATAAGGGATCTATGTTGCTGTCCAATCTGCATCGCGCTAAATCAAACGAAGACCATTCGCCCCCTCCGAGTCCGCGGCTCTCTTCCGCAAGAGGCTTCTTGGCCGCTGCACACGAACAAACCGCTGAATCCGGCTTTAATTCGCACAGAAACCAGATCAGTCTCGCGCCACCTCCCAAAGCCAGCAGGAAAGATCGTTTCAAAGCCATAGATCCGCCTTCAGAAGGCATGTTAGACGCTGCGGCTACCCTGGCAGCCTTGACTGGTGAACATCCTCCGTCGCAGCAAGTCGCAAGTGACTTGCATGATTCTGCTACCAACAGATCTATCAAGGCAGCAAGCGAAGCAGAAGAAACAGAGTATAATGTCGCGAAGGAAAGCAACAACAGACGAAGGTCGGGCCAAGCTTCTTCCTACTGGTCAGACTTTGAGAAGCAAGACTTTATCCGGCTCCTAGGCGTACACGGACGAGATTATCCCAGCATTGCTCTGAATCTGCCTAATAAGACAGCCAGCCAGTGCAGGAATGTGCGTCCCGAGCGAAGCGGTATTTTTACTCACTAACGACAGTTTCCAGTTCTTTGCGAATAATCACATCAAGCTGAATTTGGACGCAGTCCTTGAAGAGAAGGCTCGAAAGGAATCTCTTCCAGCTCAACAGCCGCTCCAAGGACGCAAGCAAGCCTTCTTTCCGGTGCTTTCGGTAGCCGCGAATCATACGTCGCCTCCTACTCCGATAGCTCGACTAGGGAATGGTATGCGACTAAGTAATCTACTGAACGGAGGCGACTTCGAACAAATGCAAACTAGCGCAAGTCAAACAGACTGGTTTGGGAACGACGAAGCCAATGCGCAAACAGGCGATGAATCGCCGGCCCCAAATACGTTTCAAGCTCCACTCAGTTACTCCTCCTATGCGCCTCGTCATCCCTACAATGGTCTAGGCCATCATCTCTCATCGCTTCCCCCAGCTCCAGCAGAACTGCGAGGGGATTACTCGACAGGATATGTGAGGGTGCACTTTAATCCACCATAGCGCGGACTGCATTGTAATTCATTGTCCTTGTCCATTCTCTGCTTGTTCCAGAGCTTGAGCAAACCATTGCTTCAGGGTATCAATGTTCTCCAGTCCCACTGCTACACGGACTAAGTTCTCCTCCACTCCCCACTTTCCTGCCCAGTCCAGCTCTGTCCAGTGTGCAAGCACGGTGTATGGACATGCGAGAGTAAAATTGGTGCCCAGCGAGGGTCCTTTGGCGCATTGTAGATGATCGTAAAATCGCTGAGATGCTTCTAGGCCAGAAAAAGTCAAACTGAACAAACCACCAAATCCTGCTGTTGACCCTTTAGTTGATGCTTTCATGCACTTCCTATAATTGTTCGTAGTGACTGTCTTAGGGTAGTAGACTTCTTTCAAGATTGAGCTACATTCGAGTTTTCCAACAAGGAAATCGGTGAGTTGCTCTGCATTATGATTGATTCGTCTGACCCGAGCTTCAAAATTACGAGAGTTGCGTTCAAGGAAAAGAGCATCTTCGTCGAAAAAGGTATCTTCAAAAATGTGTTTCAATGTTCTTTTCAAGGTGCGATAATAGCGCAGATTCGGATTGAGTATAAGGCTTGATGTGGAATAAGCCAGCAATACCATCAGAAAGAATTCATGAGCGCTTACCTGCCTCCCATGACATTTCCGTCACCGCTAAATACTTTCGTCAAGCTGCTGACCGTAATATCTGTCAAAGGCAACACTTCGACATTGACGAACGTCCCGATCGTCTCGTCGACAATTAAGAGAAAGCCAAATTGATTTGCCAACTTTCGCAATCGCGGCAGATTACAGGACCGTAGAAGTGGATTCGATGGAAATTCGGTGAAAACAGACAAGATTTGCGGTTCGTCTTCCGTCCTCGATTCTAGCAATCTCTCAAAATCATCCAAATCCGCCTCGGACCCTTCACCAAAATGAATACACCCTGGTCCCCATTTTTGCAAGATCTTCAAAGTATCTGTATACGGGAATCCGAAGCAAACACTCTTGCCGACAGGAAGTCCTTGATCTAGACGGTGTTGTATCGCTAGGCGATGCGCATGGTAAATAGCGCTCATGCCTGTTGAATAAAGAAAGACATCGTCCTCGACGATGCCACCAGCTCTTGAATCTGATTCAATATGAGAGGCTTGGATGCTTTGAGCCAGTGATTCGGCTTCTTGGGAAACATCTAGATCGAAAGAGGGAGTGACTAAATTCGGATCCGAATCCCGTAAGACACCTGCTATTCTTCGCCTTAAGGCGACTTTAGCCAGAGGTGCCAGTCGTCGAGCTAGATTCCGGCCATAACGTTCTTCCACATATCGAAGTGGATCATCTTCCTTTTCGTTTTCGTGTGAAATTTCCGCGTCCAGACCAGACAAGGGACCGGCTTCAGTAGCTGCCAGAATATCGGTTACACTAGCTTTGGCATAATGCTTATTTCTTGCAAAGCCGCGATTGGAGATTCCGCTTCGGTCGCTACTCGCAGAAGGGCCATGTATGGCATTCAGACAGCGAGCAGCAAAACGACTCGAGATGCCGTCGCCTGTATGTTGCCAGAATTGCTTGCCGACTGGAGCATCTTCTATACTCAGAAAGACTGGGAAAAGGTGCAGGTCTTCGTCTTTTGACGAAATGGGCAAATGAGCGACACGGGCTGGAACAACTGGCTCGCGGGAATGCAAGAATGCTTGACAATCTGCAGCAATACGAGCAGTCGGAAAGAGATAGCACATCTCGCCTTCATTACCAAGCAGCTCGGTGCAGTGGTCAGCCAACTTGAAATTCGCGAATCAGCTGTAGGTGAGCTGCGAGTACGGGCCGTGAGCGCACCTTAGTGATTAGCTTGTTGACAAAGAATCTGGGATAGCCTATCTGCATAGCATTGACCACTCTTGCGTTTCCCTTTTCATAATCGGTACAATCCAGCCAAGTTGGCAGCGACACGCTTGTCGCATGTAATTCGTTGGCTGGGATCGAGTAGCCCAATGCTGAGGGTACGAGGCTGCCAGGCATGCAAAAAAGCGCCGCTCGCGGATTCGAGGTTTGATAACAACAATAATTCGATCATGATACAGTACCAATCTGCCTTGTAACAAGCTACTTCACAGTACAGCATCGCCTAGCAATGGCAGATCATATGTCCTCTTCTTCTTCCTCGCTGTCTTCTACCAGATCCTCAAGTCCGCTACTTTCCTCAGCACCTCTGTTGAGATCATTCAGCATATATGCGGATTTGATAACATACGTAACCCACTCTTCTCGTAATACTTTGGATATTTCGTCTTGAATTTTCGCTTGCTCGGCAGCTTTTCGTGCTGAAGTTGCGCTAACTCTTGAAGACGCCCGCGTCGATCGACTAGTAGCTGGTCAAGATATGCTCTAATATGCGAGAGCATTGACTCACGCGTTGCTGTTGGGTATCTTGCTTTCCTCCACTGGCACATCTTCCTCTTCCGATTCAACAACGGACATAGCAGCGACAGAGTGCGAACGCGCTCGACTGCGTTTGGGGCTGTGTGGCAGAAATTCAGCACGGTTGACTATCGCAGAAGACTGCACGCACGCAGCATTAGATTTCTTCTTAGCCGGCATTTTCTTGGCTTTGGCTCGAGGTACTCCGGCAGCATCTTCGCGTTCCATCTCCTCCCTAATGAAGTCCTGCACCTTCGCAAAGAGCTGCGCTTCTTCGGTCTCGTTGATTCGATTCAATTGTGCGTGCTCAGCGTCGTCCATAACCTTGGCTCTTTCGCCGTACATTTTGTAGATGGTCGAATTCAATCTGATGAGCGTATTGCGAGATAATGCGTCACCAAGCGGACGCTGTTCCTGTACAGAGGTGACAAGGTACAGCAGTGATCGGATTCGCCACTCATCCAATTCTGGTGGTAGATACAACTTGCCAAGGAGTTGACATAATCGTTTGCGCTCATCCTCTACTCGATCATGTCAGAGAGAAGAAGTGCTAACAGCGTTCGTCGACTCACTAATAGTCTCGGTGTATATCGACTTCAGCAACGACATGGCAAGATCGACATGCAGCAGCTGATCAACGGCAGTAGCATCGCTGGTACTGTCATAGATCGGAAATCAGTGGTAGTTCGAACAATCCCGCGATATGTTTACACTGCTCTTGTCGGGTCTGTCCAGTCCATAAGCTGCAGAGCAATTTGCATGGGTGAGATCATGCCGGTGCTATCTTCTGCGTCGTTGAATTCGTCTTTCAGAATCTGAAGAGTCGGCAAGAGGATCTGCTCAACAGTGCATAAGCCATTTTCCGCAACGCACAGAAACCCTGACCTCTAACATTCTTCTCTGGTTGAGGGGCGAAGAATAGCAATATACTGGAAAGAAGTAAGTGAGACATTGTCGTAGATCTTGATTTGAGGCGGTTTCGGGAGCGAAATAGACTATAACGAGTTTTTGCAGGATCTGCAGTTGTGAAACTCAGCTTATAGAATCGCAATTTAAATATTTCAGACGAACACTAGAGTCGCTGACTACTCCCGAGAGCATCAACTTAGCAATGCCTATCGTGGCTATTGCCTGAACGCCCGGATCCTGCTCTAGTGCATGCGCAATGAATTCTAGCACTCGGTCAGGCTTCAGAGATGGTCAGTACATGGCCCGCAGAAGATTCTGTCACGCACACCATGTCCCTTGTCGGACAGGAAACTGATGCCGTAAATCGTGAAAAGGTCAAAGATAATCTGATAGACCTTCTCTTGTAAAATGCCTTCTGTATTGACAGCTTGGTTGACAAACAATCCGAATGATTCGATAGCCATACTCTGTTGCTTGTAAGCCCTAATCCGCTAGCAAGCATATGAATTCACCTTGTCAAGTAAACAGCATAATCCGAGGCAAACGATACCCGCCTCTCTCACTTGAGCTTCTTTGCTTCGCACTGAGGGCACTATTACTTCGTGAACCAAACCGCTGAGAGTAGAATTATCTTGTAGAGTCTATGCGCAAGTTTAGCAGCAAAGTGGAAGGTCGAAGTGATACTTACTCCAACAACTCTCTCAAGGAGCGCTTGTATGATGCTGAGGCAGCGAAGATGGACTTCTGTCTTGTCTTCCTCAAGCGTTTGCGTCGCAAATTTGATGTTTCGGTCTGCTTCCTGCCCTTCTCCTCGCAAAACCGCTTCGATTTCAGCAGCCGCCTCATCGTCGTCGTCCTCGTCGTCTTCTCCCGGTGCGCGAGTGATGCCTGCCACATTTGCGTCCTCTCGTAATTCCTGAACGATCTCGACGACCACTCTGAAGAAATCCCTCTCGTTCGTTGCGAGTTTAGACAGAATGTCGAAGCATGGTGGTATTAAGGCGAGAGGTAAAGCCGAATGCGAAATCATCTCGCCTATACATACCACACATTTAGCATTGGGGCGTATTGCGATGCAGCAATCAGACTGACGCATGAAAGCAAACATTTTCCGCCTGCCCGCCTCATCGGAGAAGTCAAGGAATAGTGCCATGCCCAAAAGTTGTGTCAGGACGAAGCTACGTTCTGCAAGACTCTCGTGCTGGGCTTCCGAATCGGTTTGGAGATCCTCTTGTAGGTTGTTCCAAATATGCTCGATTCTGTAGGCTAAAGCTGTTGCTACAGGTAAGAGCTCTTCCGTCCGCACGTCGTTTCCAGTCTCTCGCAAGAAGCTGATTGTAGCTCGAGCGAGGAAAGCAGTAACTGGGCTGATATTCGACCAGAAATCGTCTGCCATACATGATTTCAGCACTCTCCGGTAACGTTGACAAGACTCGAAGAATGACCATCAAAGTTGAGTTGGTCCAACAAGTCTCGGCGACTTTCCAAAATTGCAAACAGCCCTTCTTCCAGAATTCTATTCTCTTCCAGAGTTGCGTCCAGGATTGCAAAACTTTCCAGCAAAGCGCAAAGATCGTCGCCTGCCCATTTGCCTATCAATTTGCTGCCCGACTTCTGGACGGAGGGTTCGCGATCTTTGAGTCCGCGCTTTATAATTTGTAACTTTTGCTGATCTGACAGAGAAGTGTAAGGTAGATCAATGAGTGATACCTGAAAAGTAAGTCTCCGGTTGTTGATATCTACATCCCTTGTTCGAGAAAGGATAGATGGTAGTAAGGCTGGTTCCAAATCAAGCTGGAACAGGGCGGCTCTTCGAACTTCTGCTGAGGGATCATGCGACATGATTCGCAGTAAAGCTTTGGTTGGTGACGTTTCAGCTTCCTCGTCCGAGTCTGCTGCTTCTGGATCGAAATCGGACTCTAGGGCAGAGGTATTTTGCAGTTTCGATAAAGCGATGACAGCTTGAACGCGAACTGAAGCTTCTTTATCGCGGACGCGTTCCAAGAGGCAATCTCTCAGCAAATTGTATAAGTCTTCGTCTAGTTCTCCCAAGCCGTTGATCATCTGCGCGACAAGTTGAGCACATCGAAATCGCACTACCTTGTTCTTGGCGATGAAGCCTTTAAGCAGATGCTTAAGTAGGGAAGAAGAGAATCTTGCCGCTGGAGTATCTTCCATTTCATCTTCTTCCGCTTGATTTGCTGCGTTTTTCGCAGCTATCCCAATTGCGCTCAGCGAAACAATGCCTTTCGACGCTGACACCACAAACGGACCTTCTTCGTGCGCCAGAGCGGCGAAGCTGGCGACAAATTTGACGATTCTATCAGCTTGCGTGACTCCTTTCTTGAGATCCAAAACTCTATCAACGCAGTCTTTGAACTTGACCAGAAACTCCTTCTCGCCTGTCAGCCTGATGGAAGAGCCATCTTCAGATTGAGTAGTATGAGCTGCACAACTTGCAAAGATCTTGTAGAGTCCAGCAAGAGATCTTCTATGCGCAGAAGTCGAAGTCTGGGCTGACGCAAAGAGCGCCGGTATTTGTTCCAGGTCCACGAGGGGGGATTTGACTATGCTAGGTCCAATACGAGGCATAATGGACGCGTCCTTTGCTTCTTCTCCTTTGCAGGTTCAGGATCCTTTGTTTTGTTTTCAAGCCAATATTCAAAGAGAGCCCTCTGAGGCTTGAGTCCTGCGAAAGAGATAAATGTGGTATAGCTGCAGCTGGCGAAGGTGAATCTACCGAGTAAGTAGTTTGGAAGCAAGCCATATTGCTCTTTGCCTTTGTTTTGCAGAACCATTTCTTGAATTGCCTCTGTGATACTACTCGCAAGTTCGAGAACGAGCGCGAATGGGAGATCAAGAGAAGAAGAGGCACTCGCGCAAAGAAGATACAGCTGAAGTCAAATTCAGTAAAGCGCTGTCAAGTATATTGAGACACAATGCTGCGAAGGAGGGACTGTATATGCGCTCTGATGGCTACGTGCAAGTTGATGCACTGGTATAGTCGTTGACTGCATCTCATCCGTCCGCTTGCTCAACTCAATCCTAGCTCAAGAGACCTAAACTGAAAGGTCTAGATTTGGACATGCTCCAAGCTATAGTACAGAATAACGCCAAGCAACGGTTCGCCCTGTCAGCTGAACCAGACGAAGCTGGACATACAGTACTGTGGATAAGAGCGAATCAAGGACATTCGGTAGCCGTAAGTTCTAGCAATTTCTCTGTCTGAAGATTGCTTAATAGGCCTGCTGCATAGGTTGAAGATCTGGATTTGCATCTGATTACCAGCGCGGAAGACATTCCTGTGACTGTGCATGGGACCTATCAGCGCTTGTGGCCGCAAATAGGTATGACCCTCGACAAGTCGTTCATGCCGATATTCGAATGGCATTTCTAGCTCGAGAAGGGCTCAAAGTGATGCAGAGGAATCACATGCATTTCGCGACAGGTTTGGCAGATGCGGAAACCGTTACCAGCGGTGAGTGCTTTGCTTTTGCAATAGATCTAAAGAGTTGTGAATATGCTATGCCAGGTATGCGCAGTACATGTAATGTCTTTATTTACATCGATGTTGCGCAGGCAATGGCGGGTCAGTCCCCTTTTACGATGCATCATATCAGCTGTATTGATGTGCTTAAGTAGATGGGATTGTCTTTCTCCGCTCTGCCAATGGTGTGATCTTGACGAATGGCGTGTCTGGGCTTTTGGCGCCAAAGTATTTCATTCAAGTAGTCAGTAAATCAGGCGAACATCTACTGGCTCCAAAAGCACTTGAAGATCACTGCAAAAGGACGTCAGCATGAAGCTGATCTTGTGATAAGGTACCTACCTATCCTCGACATCCTTACATGGACCCATGGCATGTCGAAGTTCGCCTCTACCGACATGCAACAGCGCGACCAGAGCCATAGAGGTAGCGCTTTCAATGTTTGTCAGGCATTCATTTCATCGTTGAGGGCGTACACTTCTCGTATGCACATCCGGACGCGTATGGAGCAAAAGTCGTTTAAAGAACATCGAGATGATCTATAATGTAATAAATAGCTATCAGATAGACTACCATGACTTCCGGCCTTTCACAGTCGCAAATCAGACCAACCACTCCTATTCGACGCATTTCACGTGGATCTCTGAGCCACTCCTTGAGCAATGGCGCAGAAAACCCTTTTGACAAATTGGCCCCTCTATTTACAGAACTTGCGGACTCTGTTGAAGTCCTAGCAGAGAACTTTACACTCTTGAATGCAGTCAACGATGAATTGGACTCCTTCAATAACTCCTTCGCCGCTTTCCTCTATGGCCTGAAGATGAACGCCTACACTACGGATTTCACAGAATGCCCTGTTCCGCTCAATTTCGATTTGGATAGGCAAAGAAGTGAGAAGGCTGCTCAGTTACGGATGGAAAGGAACAATGCACAAAGTCTCGCTGTTAGCTCGTCAGGCGAAGAAGAGGAAGATGCCTTGGCAGCTGCAGAAACAACTTATCAATCCTTTGCTGCTGCTGGTCACGAAGATGAGACTTATAGAAGGAATGGTTCTTCTGTACGTGGCTCAAGAGGGCGGGGAAGAGGCAGAGGCGGTGTCAGTTCCAAGGCTGCATTGCGTAAACGAGAGCAGGCTATGCAGTGGGTCGTGAGCGTAGTTGAGACATTGGAGATCAAGTACAGGGAAGAGCAGGTCTGCTTACATCTGATTCCGCGTGCTCGAGGCTGACATTATTTGGCGTATAAAGCGGTTCCGAGGCGAGATGGAGCAAATACTGTTGATTTTGCGTGACGCTCCCCCTCAAGGACTGTCAGTCACAGTACAATAATCGCTGAGTTGTGCTGATGTCTAATCATAGGCGTAGTCAGCTCATGTTGTTGTAAATTCGAGCCTCTTCTCATTCGCTTTGCAGTTCCCGACATGGTTAGGATATCTTCGCCTGTACTGCAGACGCATCGCGTCAATGCAGGTGAGATGCCATTATTGAAGCTTGGCTCAATATTGACAGAATCTCGCAGCTCTCATATCGTTAACTCGAGCACGGCATGTTACCAAAATCGGCACGGGGCAGGTCAGTCCTTTCACAAGGTCAGCGGACAATCAGATCTTATACTGAAATACGCTATTAAGGGAGTCGTTTTTGCTCTAAATCGTGCAAAGCACCCAGCTTAATCCTTTGACTCCTCTTGTTCAGCAGAAGCATTTTCAGTAGTTGCATCTCCACTGGCTAAAGTCACTGGACTCTCCACTGAGTCGTCAACTGAAGCATTGACAGCTTCCATCTTCTCTTCTTTCGCTGCGAGAGGAATTTCGGCTTCGGCTGAAGCTCGGCGAGATAGAACAAGGGTATCACTTTCGGTCGAGACTTCCTTCTTTGCTCCTGCACCCGGGAGTGGAACGGCACCTGACGCCTTCGCGATGCGAGCTTTGGCGGCTGCTATCCTATCTTTCGTTGTTTTATCCTGAAATGCGAAAATGCAGTCAGAATAACCTCGAGAAAGGCTAGAGAAATGCTCACCTGGTGGTCTATGTACCATTTTTGCCTCTCCTCTAAAGCCTCGACAGTTTTTGGAAGATCGGCCTGAGACAGAGGTGTAGGCACGTTGAGATGCAGTAAAGCCGCCAATGTCGACATAGGCAAGTTGAGACTTTGGGAGCTCGCACTTGATGCAGTGGTTGCTTCACCGTTCTCTTGAACCGCTTTAGCTGCCTTGCGGCCTTTCTTGCCTTTCTTTCCAGCTCCTCCACCAAACATCATATCTTCGTCGTCTTCGCCCTTCTTTTTTAAGGCCATAGCACCTTCTGGAATAGTGTTTTCTACTTGGCGGATCTCCAGGGTTGGTAGACGAGACAGTCCTCCTTCAGGTACTCCGTTTGCATTGGCGCTAGCTAAAGTGGGTGTAGGCATTGCACTCCCATGCTTGCCACCGCCTCCAGAGAAATATTGGATCAGAGTTCGAGTGTCTTCGATTTCGCGTTCATAGCTGGAGACAATGAAGGTTCAGAACTTGACGCGGCTGGTCTCTGGATCACGTACGCAGGAGCAGAAGCTTCTTCTAGCAGACGTTCATTGATCTCATCCCGCTTCTCCTTTTCTTGAGCAGCTCGTTCGGCTTTTTGCCGTTCGATACGACGAGCTTTGTCTTCATTGATCTTCTGATCTGTTTGAAGGAAAACCAACATCAGTTTTATAACTATTGAGCGGCTGTCCTTTTTTCACGGACAATATGCATCATTAGCTTGTTTGAAGGAAGTACGAAGCTCCTTTTTGGCTGTCCACTGCTCATCGATCTTCTTTCTCAACTCATCACGTTCTGCATACAGCTTGTTGCGGCTTTCAAAAGCGGTATCTTGAGATTTATTCAGATCGTCTAATTGTTGTTTGAGAGAGTTGTAGTTGTCGTTGGCTGCTTTAGCCTCAGGGTTGTCGAGTTCAGCCTTGATCTCATCGATTTTCTTGCGATCAGCGTCAATGGCCTGTTGTTGAGCTGTAAAAGATTCGACCGTTTTCCTGCTCTTCTTGAGGCTGATATTATCAGACGAACTTATCAGAAACTAGAGATCGAAGCGACGGCAGTGTGGTGTGACATACTTTGAGATTTCGTTGAGGATCTTTCGCTCTTCAACGAGTTTGAGTTGACCAGATTCCACTTGCTTGTCAAGACTCTTGATCTGATTATCTACATCTTGTACAGACTTGTATGGAAATTTGCTCTTTGCGTCAGTCAAAACCTTGAGCTGGCATGAAACTTCATTACAGCGACTCTAACAACCAAGCGAATGTACAGACCTTGGCCGCCATTTTGTCCTGCAAGGTCTTCAACTGAGTCATAGTCTTGTCACGACCAGATTTATGACCAGCTTGAGCACCGCGCAGTTCGGCCATTTCTTGACGGAGTTGGTTGCGACGCTCGTTCGCTGATCCAGATTTGGGATCATTGCTTTTGATTTTGTTCTGCAAAGCATCCTTTTGTTCGCAATATGTATTGTAAGCTGGCGCAGTCAGTCAATGAATACCGAACTGACCAATTGCGCTTGAAGTGCCGAGATTTCTTTGTCGTACACTGCGATTTGTCTATCATGAGCACTGCAAATCGTCCACCATTAGGATCAGCTCCCGCACTGGCTGTGCAATGATCCAGTACTGACTCTTTGTTTGGCTTTGAACTTTGAGAGGATTTGTCGTTTTGAGTGCTCAGAATCTCTCTGTCGGACTGCAGCGAGGCTACCGGAGTAGCTTTGGTGGTCTTTTTCCCGCCTGCGGTCTTCGCGGCGCCTGGGATCACACGAGACATGCTTGCTTGGGGACAAGGATTATTTGATGGGCCAGGCTTCCAAAGACATCATCGAGAGATTTGCGCGAGGCAGACATTCCGCTGATAAACTGCACTACAAATACATTCAACCTACTATAGCGAGACCCATATATCTAGGTCAAGATAATGTCGTTCTGTTCAATCTTCAGCATGTTTCCCGCAGGGCACACACTTTGACTCACAAGTTTAGTCACATCAGCATGCAGCTCAGCATATGCAGCCTCTGCGGAAGATTGTTTCAACTCTGTCAAACGACCACCTCGAAGCAACTTACTGTATTCTTCCAAAGCGGCCTGCTTCTCAGGTATCCTGCCTGCAACCTTCATCATTTCCACAGCCTTCTTCCCCAATTTTGATGCATCAGGTACTAGCATAACACACGACGTTGGCCTCTTTGTAGCTGATGCTGCACCTAAATCTTCTTTCGAGACGACAAAGACGTATGGGTTGTGAGCATCTTCAGATAAGACAGGGAGATGTGAAAGAATGTCCATAGGTGAGATATCTGCAGCCAGGACCACGATGCTGTCGTTTCGTCAGACCAAACGAGTTCTACATGGATTACTTAGAGACTAACCCTTTCTCGCCTTTACGCAGTGCTTTGACTACTTCTTTGACTCCTCGTTTGATATGTCTTTGCTTTGATGCTGTTGGAGATGAGAGATTTGAAACATTCCAAAGTAACTTGGGACACAGCAGCAACTCACCTTTTTTGACGGTTTTGAGTACTTTCTTGCCCATTTTAGCGCTGGCCAGCGGATGTGCGATAGGGCACAGTTCCAAAGCAGCTCGCTCTTCCTCCGTAGGACCCTTTGACTTCTTTGCTTTTTTCGCGGGCTTTTCTTCCTGGATATCCACTGAGGCATTCGTCTCATCGACTGCCATAGTCGTGTCCATACTTTCGTCGGCTGCTCGTTTCTTGCTCGATTTGTCTTTCGCCATTTGGATGTGCAGGGAAGAAGTGTGTTGAATTTAATGTTCGACTGCAGCAATGAACACAGTCGATCGCAAAGTCAAGCTTGCGGAGGCTCTAGTGGCAGCTGCTCAACTATACGACGCTGAGATCGACGAAGAGATCATGGACCTGCTGCTCGAGGTCGTAGAATACCCTGATCCGATGCCTACTGGTGGAAATGCAGCAATGAGCCTGGACGAAATTGAATGTACTCCTTTGGTCGCTTCTCTATATCCTTATGTGATCAATCTGTTGTCGCTGGATCAACCATTACTGTTTCTGGGAGAGGTACTGGACAGATTCTGTCAACCCCACGAAGAAGGGCAAGAGCTCGAGACTGTCAAGGTGATTGATTGCGAGATGTGCGAGAGGAGGATGCCTTTGACCGTTCATCATCTACTACCTGTGAGTTTCTCTCATCTGCAAGAATGTCGCCACTCTGAAGATATAATTCCAGCGAGCTGAGCATGCTCGCCTTATTGTAGGTGTCAAGTAGCTCCGACGTGTATAACACTTAGTTGCTTGGGCTTAGAAACGCAAATTGGCTAGCAAGCAAGATTGTATCACACGAATCGCCTATCTTTGCCGTCAATGCCACAGCACGGTCCACCGACGTTTCTCGACCACTGAATTAGCTTTGGAGTATAATACCGTAGATCTGCTCCTCAAAGACAACAAGCTGGCGGTCTGGGCGGCCTATGCTGCTAAGCAAAAGACGGCAGCTGAGAACCGACCTAGCCATGGCCTACAGTACGCTCGTTGAGACAGATCAGGTACATGGTCATGAGCTCTCTTTCAATGACATATCTGACTTCACGGATGAGAAGTTCCAAGCAAGAAATCGCAAGTCGTCTCTCCGACCGAAGCTTGCAGGATTCTCCTCCCCTCAAAATCTCATACCTGACTGTAACCTCATTTCATTGCGCAGACGAAATGGCCCGATGATTCTATGTAGAGAAGGTCCATTACGAAGGGTGTAAAAGCAGCAGCAGAGCCTGGTTTGTTGTATCGCTGCCATCGATATAGTCAGCGCTTACCATTTGGCTAGGCTAGAACATCGCCGTTCGAGGCTGTGGCATGATCAACATTCTCGCCAAGAACAAGATTGTCACCTAAGCTGGTCAGCACAGGAGGATGTTTGATCGGTTATGCTGCCTGCGCTTGGGGTGGCTTCCAAGCTGGAAGAATCTGGATCAAAGCAAATGGGAGCATTGAGTTTTAATATGGGTTGTATAGAACAGCTGTCTGAACTTGTGCATAACAATTCCACTACGAATCGCCAACTTCCCCAATTGCTGTTTCCTTTGTCCGCAACTGCCATGAGCGAATGGAAATTTGTCGGCGAGGCATGCGCACTGCCGACCCATGATGCACCTAGAGGATCAACACAGTTTAAAGCTCTCTCAGCCGCGTCGACTCCTCGTAAATCAGCATCAAGCAATACCACACCCCTTCGATCATCACGCGCTCGCGGCCTCGTCAATCTTGCTCATTACGAAGCCATAGAGCGTAGTACGGTCTCAGACGATGCAGATGTGGAGCGCTTCTCTTTGGGTGATGCTGTTTTTCTTGATCCGCAACTTGCGAAACGCGTCGTGGGAAATCAACCCATTCTGATTCCGTTCAAAAGCATCAAGTCGACAGGCAAGAAGAGTAAAGGCAAGCGTCCAGAGACGGATGCAAGAGAAGGCATCGATGATGGGTTGGCGGAAGACGCTATGATTGGCTTAATCGTTGACATTTTTCAGAACGAGCGCGATCAACCGATGATCAAAGTACATTGGCTCTATAGACCCAAATTGGCACTAGCAACTTGGATCGAAGGAGCTCTGGAAAAACTTGAAATCCAAATCGACAACGTAGGTTCATGTACACAAGGTCCCCGTCTGATTCTTGCTGATGCATGCGTAACGTATAGAGAGAGCTCTTCTACGCCTCTGATCCGGATTGTTACTCTTTTGCGAACCAAGACACCAAAGCAAGCCCGACCAAAGGTCGAACACTTCGACGAGACACGAAAGCTCAAGATGTAGTCTCTGTGGATCTTATCTTGTCTCACTGTCCTTTGTCCTCCTCTTCTTTGTCTTCTGACTCCAATGGCACTACTTTCCACGTCAAGCGAGCATGGAATCCTTCTCCGGAAGATGACTACTCATGGCTACCGGAAGTTGATTGGGAAGAAGTTCTGAATACAGGCAAGAGAACAGGACGATGGGAACTCAGGCTAGGAGAAATCTATGAACAGGAAGACGAAGCAGAGACGATGGACATCGAAACGCCCAAGAAGTCAGTCACAACTGCCGCGCAGAAGAAAATGGGCAAAGGGAAGTCAATGGACAAACTCAAAGCAGAACCCTTTGTACACAGTGCTTCTGACGAGAGCGAAAGTGAAGAAGATGGTTCACTTGCAGAGTCTGGGTCTGAAAGTGACTCTGTGAGCTTGACTAGATTTCGATATTAGGCGGCTAAAAGGTGTGGCTTTATAGGACTCTGAGCGTGAGGAAGATATACGCATTAGGCAGGAGGTCAATTACTCCGAGGAAGAGGAATCTAGTGCCGCTTCTGCTGTTTCAGATTCAGATCACGAACAAATGATGACACCACGAAAACGAAAGGCATCAGCGTACTCTGCTCATAATACACCTGGAATAGACAAGCGAATTAAACTCTCCGCTGCCGCTCAAAAGAAGCAAGAACAACTGTTACGGCGACGCAAAGAGCGGATTGCAGCTAGGGAAGCGAGACATGGGTCAGCCTAAGCTGCTAATCTTTGCCATCTGAGCTCAAAGTCTCTCACAGGCAACATTTGCAGCGCTTGAGACAGGCCAATTTTCAGCGGAAAGACATGACTCCATTCCAACACGCGCGATCGATATTGCACGTTGGAGCTACACCAGATCAATTGCCGTGTCGAGATGAAGAGTTTACCGAGATTGAAGCTTACTTGGAAGATGCTGTTGACGAAGGTACTGGCAGTTGTATTTGTGAGCGGCCTTGTCTGCCTATGCCAGCGATGCCAATCTCTACTCTCTAGATGTTGCTGGTGTTCCAGGTACAGGCAAGACTGCCACTGTTCGAAGTGTAGTCCAGAGCTTGCAGCAGAGGGTCGAGCAAGAGGTTAGTCGACGCTCGGTCTCTTCCGTCCTCAGATGATCACGTCGCTGGATGATCCAGGAGTTATCTGCTTTCAAGTTCATTGAGATCAATGGCATGAAGCTAACGGAGCCGAACCAAGCTTTTCCTATGCTATGGGAATTCATATCCGGCGAGAAGGCCACGGCGCGAAACTCGCTTGCCCTGCTCGAGTCCTATTTCAAAACTCCCTCACCTGGGAGAGAAACCTGGTACGTCCATAATAAATAGACTACTGGCCACTACATTGATTCCAAAAATTCAGCGTTGTGTTGGTGGACGAGCTGGACCAGCTCGTAACGAAGAAGAACGATGTCATCTATAACTTTTTCAATTGGCCAAATCAACCCCATTCCAAGTTGATTGTCATTGCTATAGCGAATACCATGGATCTGCCTGAGCGGTATTTATCTGGCAAGATCCGCAGTCGCCTCGGTAAGCTTATTGTCGATCGCTGTTTTGTTGTGCAGTCTTGACTCTTGGCAAAGGCGCAAATCGAGTCAGCTTCACGCCATACACTCACAACCAGCTAAACGAAATCTTGCTCGCTCGACTGACGGGACTCGAAGTAATGGCAAAACCAGCAGTAGAATTCGTAGCGCGAACAGTCGCTAAGATAACGGGTGATGCTCGTCGAGCATTAGATATTTGTCGGTGCGTATCTGTCTTGTAGCTCGCGGGAGAAACCAGGCCGATTTGTTCCCAGTCGTGCGGTCGAGACCGTTGAAGTCGAAAACGATAGTCGTCGAGCACAGGGTCAGGAAGACCGGAAGGTGACGATAGCAGACATTCAGGCTATAATCAAGGAAATGAACTCTTCCGGTCCGAATTTATGGGTCCAACAAGCTTCGCTTCATCAACGCATTTTGCTGCTAGCGCTGTCTCGCTGCGTGAAGAAACAAGGACAGGATCAAATCAAATTTGGTGACGTGCGCTTGCATTTCACGAGCTTCTGCTGGAGAGTTGACACTTCGTCACAGTTGATCCAATGGCATTTGACCTTTCTACATCAAACGGGTATTCAGCCTATACCGAATCATGAACAGTTCTTCAGTATGCTGTCTGCACTTGCTGCAATGAAGCTAGTAACTACAGAGAGTAGCAAGCTGGATCAATATCAACGGGTGAAGCCTGATGTTAGAGATGAAGATTTGGAAATGGTACTGAAGCAGGATTCGAGGTTGAAGAACTATGTGAAATAGCCGTGTTATAATGTTCTGTGGCCGTCTATGACATGTCATGTAATGACCCTTATTAGTAATTCTCATTTCACAACAACCGTTGCCATCATGGGCGCTGAGGCGTCGGAAGGCAATCCTTCGACGAGCTATCCACCGCGCCCTGCAACAGCTTTGCCCAGCAACTCTGAGTCAAGTCCCATACAAGATCATCAAGCAGCACCGCAAGAGTCAGCAGTGACAGGCCCAGATGAACAGCCAGAGCAAGTAGCACCTGAAGAGGAAGAGCCTACAGCTCTTACGCCAGCTGCACAGGTTCGGCGGAATATCTTTTTGCGAGTCCTGCATCAGGTCAACTCCCTTGGGCTGTCGAGGCGAATTCTCTTTATTGGTCGCTCAATACTCACGTTGATCCAAATCCTCACCTTCATTGTCATCCTCTCGGTCACATCTACAAAACCTTGTGATCGTCCTTTACGAACTTATCTGGCTCTCTTCGTTGTTCGGCAGGCTTTATCTTATCCTCTCAGCTTGTACCAAGCTGTTCAACCTTCCCGTCCGAGTCGAAACAACAATGATGGAGAAGCTGCAGCCAGATCTGAAGCGTCTCGCATCTTTGGTAATCCGCTACTAGACAAGCGAGTCAAAACTGCTAGCGATTTGAGCACAACCTTAGCTTTAGTGCTGTTTGTGCTCGGAAATTATTGGTTTTGGACGACATCGGCAGGTTCTGAAGGCTGCCAATCTACCAACTCACCTCTGTTTTGGGGATCATTGGCTGCGCTTTGCTTTGGTTATGTCTATCTGGCGGAAGGTAATCTCATCTTAGCAAATTATGCAGAGCAAAGCAGCTCGCTGATGCACCCAGACAGTCGTTCTCATCGTCCTCGCGGTTGTCTTTTTCCTACCATTGACAATCATCGTTCTAAGAGCCTTTGGTGTCGGGGAGAAGAAACCGGATGTCGGTCCATTATCCCAGGCGGAAATTGACAAAATTCCTCTCGTTCTCTACATGCCCGGCCCCGAGGAAGCAGAGACGATGCCTTTGGCAGAAAAGGGAGAAACGGAGCATGTGGAAGGACAGTCTACCGTGCCAACTCTGGCCGCACCTACACCAGCTGTATCTGCAGAGGTGAAGATAATTGTCAAAGCGAAGCAGAAGCAAATGAGGTTCAGTAGCTTATTCTTTAACAAGAAGAGCCGCAAGACAAATCCTAGTGTCGGTGAAATCTCCGGTGCAACGGGCGAATATGTTACAGGACCGCATCCTTACCACGCGCTTAATCAACACCACTCCACGTGTCCGATCTGCTTGACAGGTGAATTCTCCTCCTTAGCAGCATTTAGATAAAGCTGATAGATTTATCGCACACAGACTTCGCAGAGCCTCCAAGAATCGGGCAGAACATTGATCTGAGTACTGTGGAATGGGAACCGTTGCGATTGTTGAGTTGTGGACATTGTCTGCATAAAGTAAGCTTCTCGCTTTGTACTGCCAGTGATTATGATCTGAGATTGGATGAAGGACTGCTTGGATCCGTGGCTTGCTACTTCCGGCCGCTGTCCCCTCGATCAAAAACCAGTTTTGCCAGGGAAGGCCAAACGGAAGGAGCGATCAGACACGACAACTAGCACCAATTTGCCTCCGCCTACCTCCACTACGCAAACGACGATCAATGCTCAGGCAATCCATGGGTCACTTGTGTAGAGAAATTTTTAGTCTGCATGTTCATACCTATCCACATACATGGCTGTAATGACCTATTCATTGCGACGCCACAAGAGATGATACATTTGAGCTCTAAATTCTGGCTTTTACCCATTCTTCGAGCGACCCTGCCAGCCAAACCTCTTGCACGGATTTGCCAATGCTACCAACCTGATAAGTCTTCTCTTCACCTCTCACGTTAACCTTCAATTGTCCGCTTGAGCTGTCAAGCTGTACATCCCATTTAGTCTGCACAGTCAGTTCACCGTTCTTGCCTCCGGAACCTCGTGCAGAGCTCTTTGCAAACTCTGCAGTCAAGTCGGATATCAATTCAGGGCTTTCGACGCAAATCAGACCATTGTTGATAGCGTTGCGCTTGAAAATGTCGCCAAAGGAGCCAGCGATAACCATGGGAATACCAGCATTTCTTAAGGCAGTTGCAGCCTGCTCTCTCGATGAACCAGTGCCAAAGTTGTAGCCGGAAGCGAGGAGAACCCCTTCACCGCTGCGACTGGTAAATGCATGACCGGGACTTGAAGGAGTCTTGCGCATAGACGAGACGAGGGAAGAGAAGGCTGGATCGTAGTTTTCCATGACTACCTCTGCCTGTCGCATTGCAGTGATATCATCTTGATAAGTATATTTGCCCGGATAGAGTGCATCGGTGTTCAGGTTGTCTTGTGGAGCAAAAAGAATAGTGCCTGAGAAACTTTGCGGGAAAGAAGGCAGCACTTCGGCTATACTGTTGTTAGTGGTCGTACTTGAAGCAGGAGGAGCGTTGATCTGAATAGTTGTAGAAGGTATTCTCGAAGTAGCAGCTTGCCCCGGTCCAACAATCTGCCCCGCCAGAGCGCTTGCAGCGACAACAGCAGGACTAGCCAAGTAGGCTTGAGCATTGGGACTACCCATTCGGCCTTTGTAATTCCGATTGGTAGCAGAGATTCCTACTTCTCCGTCTTTGAGCAAGCCGGTGCCTAATCCGATACAAGGACCACATCCAGCTGGCAGAGTTTTCGCTCCGGCAGCAACGAGAGCAGCCCAATCTCCGCTTGCTTCCGCCTCTTCTTGAACTACGCTGCTAGCTGCCGCAACGTAGAATTCAACCTTGGAATCAATCTTCTTCCCTCTGACAACATCTGCTGCTGCTTTGAGGTCGGATGCACGAGAATTTGTACAAGATACAAGATATGCTTTCTGTATAGGAATATGTCGGTCCGCTAAGTCTGGCAGAGGTGTTGCGATCTTGACGCTGTTTGGTCCGGACACATAGGGAACGAGAGTTGAGAGGTCCAGTGCCAACACTTTTGAATAGTAGGCGTCAGAGTCAGCCATGACAGGAGAGTCGATGAGAGCATCAAGACGTTTCTTGTTCAAGCGAGGGTGCGACGCAGCTCGAGAAGGAGAACTGCCAATGCGACCTTCTCGTTCCAATTTGGCTAGCAATTGGTCGTACCATTTAAGTAAGACGTCGTCTACGGCAAAAACACCTGCAAGGGCGCCCCATTCGGTGGTCATGTTGGCACTGCAAGAAGTGGTCAGATCGATTCTGTATCAGGAACCCGGTTGACAGCTCACATTGCTAGACGCTCGTCTATTGACAAAGAAGCAGCGCCTTCTCCCACGAATTCAATAGCACAATTTAGTACTTCATCCTTATTGAAGTTTCCGCATAGAGCAACAATCACATCTTTGCCCGTTACACCTGGCGATAGTTGACCTTTTAGTTCCACTTTGACGATCTTGGGCACCTGCCACCAGGTTCTATCTGTTGCCCATATTGAAGCTGCATCGGTTCGCACAACAGGTGTTCCAACACATCCCACACCTCCGTACATGTTGCTGTGCGAATCGCTGGCAACCACCAATGTGTTGGGAAAAGCATATCCCTCTTCCAACATGACTTGATGGCCTATACCCCGTCCAGCAGGATAGAAATCCACTTGCTGTTCATGCGCCCAAGCTTCTATCCTTGCGTATTTGGCCAAATTTTTGGCATCCTTGTTTTGGATATCTGTCAAGGTACTCCCACAATGAAATTCGTATCTTATAGTCCAAAGCGCTAAGAACTGACCGTGATCTAAGGTGAAAACAGCTTGACGGGCATTCTTAATTTTCTTTGCTCCAATGGACTTGAATTTGGCAAGTACCGGTGCTGTATTGTCGTGTGTCATAACATGAGCAGGTCTGATTGTAACGAAATCGCCAGCTCGAACTTTCTGACTTGGCGGTAAATCCACTGCATGTTGATTCACGATCTTCTCTATCAGCGTTTGAGCTTGAGGATTGAAAGCAGAGGCGTGTGTCGATGTATGCGTAGCGAATGATCTTTTGGGCAGACCGCATAGACAGCCTGGTAGCCGGCGAATTACTTTCATGCTATTTTGTCCGAAGTTTGAATGGCTTCAGAACAGAGATATGGTGCAGCTGTCTTTATGGTATTGTGTCTTTGGGTATAAGTCTGGTGTGATATGCCACTCTAATGATTCTGCAAGACTGAATCGCGATAACCGGAAGACAGCGCAATATTAATATACAAGTATTAATGGTCAAGCTCGGTCCGTCATCTCCAGAGTGCTAATGAAGAACGAGGGATCGCTGCGCACCCCTCTAACGAAGATCCTAGCTGGTAAACGAGTCATCTTGGCCTCTGCTTCCCCTCGTCGAGCTCAGATCCTTAGCGACATCCTTGTGCGCTTTGACTGTGCTCTGAGTTTCTCGTCTTCTCATTTCATTATCCTGTAGGGCTTCCAACCAGAAATCGTTCCATCTACATTCGAAGAGGATCTTGGTCATGGAGAGTTCGCTGCAGATCTGGGAGCTTATGCTTCGGCTACAGCTGAGGAGAAAGGCATTCAGGTTTATAAAGCACTCGTGGAACAATCTTTAGATGGGAACACTGAAGCACCAGATCTCGTGATATCGGCGGATACAGTGGTTGTGACATCCGATGATTCAGTTGCGGAGCAACACATCTTAGAGAAGCCTTCCACTGCAGCTGAAAACTTAAGGATGTTGGAGGAGCTGAACGGCAAGGTAAGCATTCAGAGTTAGCTGCTGGAGAAGATGTATAGCTGAGAACTCTGACCCCATTGTTTAGAAACACATCGTCTACACAGCTGTATGTTTGGTGTACCCTGTTCTGCATAATCCTGGTTACGAAGCAAAAGGCCTTTTGGAGCATACGAATGTATAGTGCGGCACCGGTTCACCTTGTGCTCTTATATTGATCTCGTATCAGTTTCAATGACAATTCTCAAGAAATACTCGAAGCATATGTTGCATCAGGTGAAGGGCTTGACCGAGCAGGTGGTTTTGCCATTCAACAGAGTAGGTTCCAATGGTTTTTCCTTCCGCACAAGTCGAGCTACAGCTTACTGACTGCTATAGAGGGAGGTGTTTTAGTACAAAGGATCGACGGAGATTACAACACTGTAGTTGGTTTTCCTGCTTCCGCTTTCCATCGATGGCTTTCAGAGATGCTTGAAAAGTAAGTCATATGAGCTCAACATTATACATCGATTTTGGTCTGAATTGTCGTTTTGCGGGGAAACAGTGACGAGATATCACTAGATTTGTAGATACTCCGCATTCATTTTTGTACAGTACATTCCCACTATTGCATGAACCCCAAATTATCTGCGATTTCCGTATACCGGTGAAGGTCTTCTTCCACCTTGTCGCCTGAGAGGAGGACTAGCGCTTCTGGATGGTGATCTGACTCTTCTCCTAGGTGGTGAGCGAGATCGAGAGCGAGAGCTTGAAGCTGCTCTGCGTCTAGGTGCTGTTCACAGAAGGGCGTCAGTTTTGTCGAAGGATACTACGACAAATGTGTGTTTGCCTACGTGAACGAGAGCGACGAGGGCCACCACGCCTTGGTGGACTAATGCCTCTCCTGGCAGGGGCTGGACCTCTGCCAGCTCCTCTTCTAGGGCTTGGGCTTCTACTCTTCCTTTCCAATTCCACTGCTACCAAAGACCCATCAATTTGCCCACGGTCCATATGACTGATTGCTTTTTGAGCTGCAGCCGAGGTGTGGTAAATGACCGTAGCTGTTCCTCTGTGCATACCAGATCGAGCATCAAGCGGTAAAAGAACTTTTCGGATATCGCCATAAGCTGAAAAGATTTCGTTGATGTGCGATTCTTTGACGTTCTTGGTTAGATGTCGGACCACTACAGTGTCGCTTTCGTTGCGACGAGGAGGTGAACGAGACCGCCTGTCAAAACGGAAGCAAAGCTATGAATTTGAGTCTTTGCTCTCAGCTTAGAGGAGACTGACGATCTCGAGCGAGAAGGTGAGAGTGATCGTGAGTAGCTGCGAGCTCTTCTGCGAGGAGGAGACCGAGAGCGGCTGTTGCATTAGTTTTTTAAGTGAAGCCTCATGTGGAAAGTAAGCGAGAGACGAACGAATAAGAGCGAGATCTACATGTCCATACAAAGATCAGCCTTGTAGCTGACTCCACAGGGAGATATCACTGACCTAGAGCTACGACTTCTACTTCTGGCTGTAGGTCGACCTCTTGATTCTCCTTTGGGCGGTGGAGTGATTGACATTGAGCGAGACCGAGACCGTCCTCGTGATTCGCTGCGTGCTCTGCCACCCATAGTGTGTGCAAATTTTTAACAAGTGAGTCGTAGAACAGTGTCGAGAATCTCGAGATGTCCGTCTGATTTCGTCTGAAATTGCCATTGCTCAGGGTCCCGCTACATTATGACGAAAGTTATAACCTTGCACCAAGCTATTAACACTACAAAGTTGATACTAAAATCCTTCAATGCCCCGAATCTCCAGCTGTACTGCTTTCCGGCTGATCCCTGATACCCATCTACGCAATGCGATGAGCTTCTCTCTAACACACAAGAGAGAGAGAGATCTCAAATATGAGCTTACTTTGCCGCTTGTAAATTGCTGAGACCACTATAAACATTGCAATCAGATCATTGCACGAACGATATACTACAGGAAATAGAGCTGACCATCATTGAAGGGATCCATTTCGATGGCTCTCTGCTTCTCACTTCCTTGCTTGCACTGAGATTCCAGATAGCCCAAGTCAGACCTGCTATTCCGAGCGAGACGATTGCAGTATTGGCTTTCCAGGTGCTTGACGGTCGAGTCCACCATCCTCCAGAAGGCGACCATACTTCTTTAGGGTCTGAAAGCAGCAACCAGCTCAGAGGCATAAAGCTGCAATAAAGTAATTTGGTTTACAGGGATATCTGGCTCCTCCAGAGCTCGCAATCCTCGAAGGTCTCTGTACAAGAGAGGTCAGATTCCACAGACATCGTGTAGCTCTCCATTGAAGCTTACCATGTTTCCGGCTCGTTGACTTACTCCAAGCTCTGTTTCCACAATAATGCTTGTCTTGAGCTACGAAATATGAAAGCGAGTTTGACGCTTTTTGGCAAGATCAATGCGAATATAACACAGCGCAAATTACCAGTTACCTTCACCGGCGTCCGATTACTGGAAAATGCTAAAGTTACTCATGGTTGGCTCAAGCACTCTGTCCGCTTCCACATAGAGGCTCATACTTTGGACAGGAAACAACGTTCCAGACTCGAAGCACAAGACAAGAAGGAATTGGATACCGAATTATGCCTATGTACGAAATTTCCCCCTGACGAGTGGTTTGGTAGTCATCTCATGTCTTTCTTTCCTTGTTGTTTGCTTGCAGAAACGTCTTTTCTCTGCTTCTCTCAATCGATACTTCAAATGCATGATTACCTCTTCAGTATCTCGCAATATCTTGAAAGCAGGTGGTTTAGATCCTTACCTCTTTCGACAACCTGTAGAATCTCTCGAAAGCAAAGCTCTTTGGTTGAGAGAATCAGTAAAGAACGCGCATCGCTTGAGATTAGCAAGAGGGCTGCCAGCAAGTCCGCCTATAGAGAAGCGAAGGATATTGAACAAAACGGAACCTTGGTCGAGGGAGACGGTGGAAGCAAAACGATTAGAGAATCAAGCCAAGAGAGAAAGCAGGCGATCAGCTGCTACTACTGCTACGGTGAAGCTGGATTCAGGTGTTACGATGGAAGGGCAACGGCAGTCAATATAGGAAAGCTGGTCCACTGCACATGATTGAATACATTGTATATATGCATGCAACACAAACATTTGCGAACCTACCGCACTAGAGATCAGACATACCAGCATATACTCCGACAGGGCTTCGCGTCCCAAAATAGGATTGAGCACGCTTAGGCTTATCCACTTGCAGCCGTCCGTATGGGTGTCGTTCTCTCCATCTCTTCGCTATCGGTCCTTCCCGCTCTAGCTTCCTACTTCTTGATCTTGTTACAGAGCGCAAATGAACCTGCTCAGACATCGAACACACTTTGGGTGATAGCGCATCGTTTGTTTCTCTGCGTACTTTGTGCTCTCCGCCCCTCGCTTAATGATTTGCGTGCAGCGGATGACGAAAGCTTGTTCTTCTCGCCTTCTATCCTGGCTTCTTCGAGCACAAGCAGACATCTCTTGAGTCTTTCTATTGGTTTGCGAGACTTGTGCACACATCACATGGCAAAGCTGACTGTTCGTAGGTGATAATGATGGCTTGGGCTCTACGCGGCAAGAGGAATTTGTGAAGTCGTGTAGTTCTCTGGGAATAGCACAGCAGAATTGTGTCGCTGTAAATGATACGTACGTCTACTTCCTTCTGGGCATTCTACGCATGCTTCTATGTACTGAAATGCTTTCAGACGTGTACCAGACTCTATGACTGCCGTTTGGCAACCTGAAGATATCTATGAGCTGGTCAAGCCCTACATCGAGGAATGGGATATCTCAACAGTGTGTGGTACAAACATGGCGCTGTCAGAATGCTTATCATGGCTAACAGATCGTCACCTTCGATGAGTACGGGATTTCAGGTCACCCGAACCATAAAGCGCTATACAATGCTCTGCCTTTGACGAATACCGACCTCAAAGTCTGCTATCTCAAGTCTACAAGCATCTCTGGCAAATTCTCGCACATCCTCTCTCTACCCTATCTACTGATTGGAAGTGCATTCGACCAAGATATTTCATTATTTGTTTCTTCCCCTACGCAATATCGACAGGCTATCGAAAGCTTTCAAGCACACAAATCTCAGCACAATTGGTTCCGCTATGCCTATGTAGCGTTCTCGAGGTATATGTGGATTAATCAAGTGAGTTGTAAAGCAACAAAGGAAAACACAAGAATCAAGGAAGAATTATAAATGTTATCCGGTTTATCGCTATGTTTTTGTATGCCGTTTACTTATGAAACATATCATCGCGAAGAATGCACAGCCAGTATGCATGCAAATGCTGCAATGATGAGCCTGCGCTGGATCGTTTAATGTGGGTATCTTCTCACAGCAGCCAGACTTACGAGCCGATTAAAAGAGAAGAGCTGATGACCGCACGCCGAGCAGGCACGAATGCACCTCTAGCCAAAGACGATTGTACGATAAAGAACCTTGCAGAGCCTATCGATTTTATCAGCTAATGACAAAAGACAAAAGCTAAACATACCGAAGATCATGACTAGAATCCCGAGCAGAATGAAAGTAGCCCCTATAGGTTTGCCTAAGTGATTGTACTGATTCCGCTCTGTCGACATGGCCATGTATAAGGCTGCGATACGTTCTTCTTGCGATGCGATTTGTCGCTGCAAGCTTTCGAGACTAACATCCTCGATTGCTTGCCTCTTGCCCAGACTTGGAGAAGTCGATTCAGCAGAGACAGAACCAGAAGACAGGCGGAACAGCTGAGTAACTGCTATGCCTATAGAAGCTGTACTTTCGTTGAGAAACATGAAGAGATACTGGGCACCACCACAACTTACCAAGCGAAAGAGACGTTCGCAGATATCCGAGAAAGGTGCGTTCGTTTGCTAGATGGCTACAAAGCAAGCACAACCATAAACACGAGCTCTTGAGGGGCTCGAAGCACTTTGAACGCACTCTCTATATGCGCAGCTTGAGTTCAAGCCAGAAATGCATAACACCAAAAGAGCTCGAAGATGCTCACCGAGCAGCAGATCCCTTGTTCTCTATCTCTATCGAAGCCTGAAACCACCATCGCCGGGGAGGAGGTGCTGGCGACGGTGATGCAGGCTCTTCATTTTCATTTTGCATCAATGGCTCAGCAGAAGAAGGTATCGCAGTGCTTCAGGTGGAATGGCATGCAAAGTCGACGTCGACGGACACGAATATTAGTGGGTCGCAGGCTATCGCGATGTATTATACAAATCCGAGCACAGTCCGTTATATCGTTCTAGCAGCAATCAAGGCGTTTCGGATACAAATGCTGTTTGATAAAGAATCGGAAATACTCTGCGGGATAGAGTAAGGCACTTACAGACTTCATTGAAAAGCTGTCCTTGCATCGTAATCGACTTTGCTTCTTGTCCGTTCATGGCAGGGACCGAGATGTTTGCCTCTGCTGCATTCGACCACTATACAAAGATGGTCAGAGAATCACCATCATTTGCAAATAGCTTTGCGAACCTGATAGATATATGGCTTTGCGCCAGCAACGACGTTGACGACCTTCTTGATGATATACGGAATCTCTGCCATAACATCCACCTTTTCGATCAAGCCTTTGGTGCCTTGATAGCCTGGCGCCTTGGATCCTTCGGCCAATGCCAGGTCAATACTCGCTGTCACATTTCCCGCAGAGCCGATAGCAGGACCAGTCCAGTAGTACTTGATTTTGCCTGGCGCGTTGTAAGTCGTATCCTTGTCCAACACGAGATCTTGATGTTCTGCTTTTGATCCGCTTGGTAAACCTGATCCACCGAGAGTGACAGCAACTAGCTTGTCATCTACAACAACACTGCCAATATTGACTTTCTGATTGCCATGGGCTGCAGTGGTAGTGAATTCCATCATGACCAAACTTGTCTTGTCATCGGCTTTGCTTTGAAAGTTGGCGAAATTCCATCGTGAAGCAATCAAATTAGGCCTCATCCCTTGAATGGCATGGACTAGCATTCCTCTTGAACCTTCGATATTAACAACCTCTTTACCTACTCTTGCAATGCCTTTCATTTCACACCTTGGCCAGAAGCGATGCACCACATATCCATCAGAGCCTCCATTGACATCAGGATCAAGGGAGTTTGGGTTGTTTGCAGGTTTCGCGTTTCCAAAATAAGACATTCCACCTCTGTTTCCTGAGCCTAATTTCCAACCCGGTACGCCTGGCAACCTCTGGACCGTCATAGATAATTGTACGTCGGCATCGTATTTGCATTCGACAGTATAGATGTCAGGTGTAGCAGGATCGAGGATAACGGTGAATTGATCTGATTTGGAAGAACGTTTGTCTAGCTTGCTCCCACCTGCTTTTGGATTAGCTGGAGCAGTGACGAAGTGAGTGACGGGGACAGATTTCCAGACTCGTTTAGTTTTCGCGTTGGCAGAAGTATCGAAGAGACCGAAAGTGACCTGAATGCTTGGTGACCAGAGTCTAAGTAGTGGCCATACATGTGAGTACTAGGCCTCCTTAGTAGGTCCGATAGACGCAAACCTACCCTACCGCACTGTGAATGATCTGGAACATGAGGATTCGTCCATCAGGCAGAGTTGTATAAAAGATTTGAGTTTCAGTGACAAAGCCGCCTGTGCATTCTAGCCTGAGCTCTATATGCTGTGGAAGATCCATACAAGACTGACCGGCGCAAGTCCAGAACAGATCATTGTCCACAAGTGGTCCGAACAAGGGTGCTTCTGGATTGTCCAAAGATCTCTCAATTGGACTGTGAAAGTTCTCGCCTATGGCTGCTTTCTTGGAGAAGAATGACATGCTGCGCTACTCTCTTTGACTCTGAGAGGGTAGATGGTTCAAGGGCAAGCTTTTATTATTCTACAAGTCGACGACCGCAGTGGGGGACTGCATGGATGATCCTTTCAACTCTGTTAAAGAGGAAGTCCTGAAGACGCTCGAGCAAGCCCAAGAACAGCGGCAATCTTACCTTCGCCTTAAGGCTGGGTTAAAGCATGTGCAGGCAGATGAGCTCCTGTGGGCTGAAGACGAGTACAAAGCAACATTATTGGTGCTTGAAGGAGATCTTGACGAATTGAGCGAGAGCATCAGTGCCGTGGAACGCACAGGTGATTTGCAGCGTTTCGGATTGAATGCAGAGGAGATGCAGGCACGGAAAATCTTTGTCCAGCGCAGTCGTAGCGAGCTGCAGGTGAGCCCGGCCCAAGTAATTAAAGTTTATCTTCTGTAGCTGACTTGTGCGACTCAGGGGATGCGAAGTTCGCTACCTGAAGGCTCAAATTCTGGCGGGTCTTTGGTGCGGTTGACGGCTTTGCTTCTCTCCTGCAGATTGACGGGAATTTACTGTTTGTAGTCGAATCACTATGC
Organism: Kondoa subrosea; assembly: GCA_039545335.1. Classification (NCBI taxonomy): domain Eukaryota; kingdom Fungi; phylum Basidiomycota; class Agaricostilbomycetes; order Agaricostilbales; family Kondoaceae; genus Kondoa; species Kondoa subrosea. The sequence goes on from BCIN01000010.1 coordinate 395,364, forward strand.
TAACCAAACCTGCTATCGAGATGATGAAGATGATCTGGAGAGAGACAACCCTGATCTAGCCTACGAGCTGGAAGAACAGGAAGTAAGCCCAAGTTTCTCGCTACTCACTGGATATTCCACCAAACATCCGCTGATAGACTTTCAGATGATGATACGACAACAGGATACAACGCTGGATTCAATTTCAGGCGTCATAGGAAGCTTGAGACGGCAAGCTGGAACGATTGGACAGGAAGTAGTTGAGCAGGTTGCGTAAGTTTGGCCGTCTGAAATGATCACGTGGATCTGATGCCCCAAAGCACTGCAGGATGCTGGGCGATTTTGAGCGAAGCGTTGATCGCACGCAGGAGCGGCTGGATACCGCTCACAGGAAGCTGGATCGTTTCATACAGCAGAATAAGAGTCAGACATCCTCTCGTTCATGTCTGAAATATGGCTAATTATCCCTATAGATTCGAAGTCCAGCTGGTGTATATTATTGCTGATCATTGTTTTGTGTATATTGCTTGTACTCGTTATCATCGTATGAATTTCCGGCATCGATTCGACATCAGTGCAGCAGTTTTGCTTGACAGTACATTTACACTCTTATCTTTTGATTTTTGACCCAATATGCAGGCAAACCCCATTCTTCAGGCTTAAATTTTTCCAGGGACACGAGCTCTTGCGACGGAACAATATGCGTTCCACCTTTGTTCAGCATGTGTTGCTTCAGACCGCTATCAGGAACCCAAACCACACTCATTGAAGCTGCCAAAGCGGCTTGTACACCACTGAACCCAGAGTGATGTCAATACTGATCGATAATATAGTGTATCACGTACGGAATTCCATCTTCAAATACAAGACACTGTTTCCACCCTTCTTCGTCCTTGATACCTAAGGTATCAGCGGCAAGATGAAAGATATCCTGTGGGGGCTAGTTCAGCAGATATCTCTGGGCACTTGAGGGCAAGAACTGACGGGATACGGCTTCCCTCTTCCTGGTTTCAGTAATGGAGAATCGCCTGTGACTATCCGATCCGACGGGAAGCAGCTTATCAGCTCTGGCAAATGGGTAGTCTTCAGAATTAGATTCCGGTGTTTTGATCCCGTTGCAATCTATTGCAGACTTGTCAGCTGTACCAGCATAGGTTACGCACAACTTACTGCTATCGGTATCTTATGTTTATGTAGATGCTGCACCAATTTCAGGGCTCCGGGAAGAATTGCAACCTGTGTGAGTGGTCAATTACAAGAAGTGTATTCAGCATCCATTGCACAACCTTGCGAAACATATCATCTTGTATAGAAGCCATCTGCTCAATGACTTGCCCAGCTGTGAGAGGAATCTTTGTCTCGTCTAGAAGCAATTTAACAGCAGCGTCCTGCGATGTGTGGCCTATATCAACACTAGCCCTTATGTAAAAGCCTGAAAGCCACCTGCGGCTGGCCCATTACGCGCGACTTGAGATCCCAAGTCAAAGTCTGTCCATAGGGAGCCAGTATAGCGTTGGTAGCGTCCGTATAGACTCGTTCACTGTCGATTAGCAATCCGTCCATATCGAAGATTACTGCTTTGATCTGCGGTCTGGCCATAAGTAGTATCTTGTAATGTAATGTAATGGTGCAGGAGATGACTAATACAAGTTTTGAGCAGAGATTCGACGCGGGCAAAGAAAAGGTTTGTTGTTTTTCACGAACGGTGACATGGATCGCTTATTGGTTGAAGCAGCAGCTCAAGGTCACCTCAAGGGCCCATTGGATCTTTCCAGACTGCCCAAGGAGAGCTCTTTACAGCTTGAACACTGTTTGCGATCATTGTTATCGCGGAACCGAGACGAAGGACTACAGCGGGAAGCATTGGACAGCAGAGCTCGTGCGCTGGGTTCGGAAGTAGAGCGACTGGCGGGAAAGCTCGAGCGAGCAGAGGAAAAAGCCAAATCTCAGAGGGTAGAAAAGGGCTTGTTGGAAGCAAGGTTACAGCAAGCTACAAGAGCACTGTCTACTGAAGAAAGCAAACACACGTTGTGCAGAGAGGATCTACAAAAGGCACGCAATTCTTTGGCTACTGTGAAGGCTGTCTCGAATACAGACGCGAAAAGAAGGGAAAGAGAAACGCAAGCTTGTCTACAGAAATGGCAGAAACTTGCAAGTCTGCCGCAACATCATTCGCTCGATTCAGCCTATTACAGCACTTTGCGATTATCTTCCGCTCCTTTTGCATCTACATCATATATCGACCCAAAGGTGGACCTTTTGACCACCTGCCTGAACGATTCCGAGATAACACGGCAAGCGCTTTTGGCGGACAACTTAAGCTGGAGAGATGCATTCCTTCAGGCTATGTCTCGCCTTGCATCAACATTGCACGAGCATGGCGTGCAAACAACTGCAGTACATATCATCTTCTGTTCCGAGATTACTCGCCGATTGAATGCTTTGATGCCAGATTCTGCCGAACGACTTGTCAAATCTTGCGCCAGCATCGGTCGCTTGCCATCTTCTACCGCTACTCGACCTGGTACACGAGTCACTTGGCACCTTTGCAACGAATTTTGAAGACCAGAGGAATGATTTGCAGGAGAAGATCCAGCGCGTTCAGAATATGGCCAAAGAAGAAGCTCTGACTTGGGAACAGACGAAAACGCATCATATAGCCCAAATTACCGAGCTGACTGCTCAGCTGAGTGAGCATTGACCTGCTAGCCTTGTGAGACAAACTAAGTATTTTCATTCAGAGGCCGGCATTGACCACATTCAAACACTGGAAGCTCAGATCAAAGCGCACGTCTGTAAAGCTGCCAAGCCTGTTAAGCCATCCAAGTGCGCTCAGCCAAAGTACTCTTGAGTATTCGCTGATATCTGTACCACTGCAGACCTGACGTTTCAGTCCCTTCATCAATTGCGCTTGTAGAAACAGTACCTGAGAAAGTAAAGGTATGTCGCTCTCTTCTCACTTGAGACTCTCAATAGTAACTAAGCTCAGACTAAGCAGCAACGGGATCCTTCTCAGCGAGCGCCATCACTCAGAGCGGAAAACAAGAAATCCTCGCAAGCGAAGCGCTCAGAGTCTGTTAAATCTCGCCAAGCGGAACCGTTGCAAGAGAAGCCTGCATCTGCCTTATCGAAAAGTTTGGCTGCCGCTGTATATGACTCACCTGCTGTACCGCTTGAGAAGGAGAGCAAGCGCAAAGTGCGAGTAGTCACGACTTAGTCGATTTGTGATTGTGCATTACATGTAGGGTATTGCTATGGGGCTCTTTTGTCTTGGATCACGCTAATCCACTGAAGCGTGTGCTCGTTCCCTGCCCCAGTGTCCCACAATGAAAGCAGTCATTTCTTCGTACAATTCTCTGTAAGCTCCTCGGGTACTGATCGAATGATCCGAATCAGTAACTGTGTCAATATGTCAGCTGGATTAGGTGAGGTACACGGCAGACTGACACATCCGGAAGCGCCAGTTTCTGATCTGATTCTGAGTCAACTTGTCGACCAGGCTAGCAGAATTGAGGAAGTGGACGTCTAGGTAAGATGGTTAGCAAGGTGGAACCTGCCCCGGGCAAATTACGAACTGTCATCTCCCGTGCCGTGCATAAGCAGAAAATCGGTCTTATTGAATCCTTGCAAATCTGATATCGAAGCATTGTTGTAGCCTGCTGTGTTCTGTGAAGGTGAACCCATATATCTTTCAGTATAGATGCTGCAAGGATCTACTCAGATGACTCGATACGGTTTGCTGGTGACTTACGAATCATAGAAGCGCCAGCTGTCAGATCAAAGGCTCAGTCATGTGATAAGGCAACACGAAAGACCTCACTCTGTGACAGGAGCGACAGCGATCGCCAAGCTGTGGACTCCGGCGTTAGCTTCCACTACCTTAGATGTTAGGAAGCCACCTGTCGGCAGTCTACATCAGCTGCAAATCTGCCAGTGTGCTCGACGTTTACCATAAGACCACCCGAAGAGACTACGTGAATAAGAATGTCAGATACAGCTGACATGGCTCGCTATGGGAAAGGCTGCCAACTTACCCGATTCTTTTTTCGTCTACGTACGGGAGGGAAGCATAGTATCTGGCTGCAGCTATCTGATCTTGGCGTTCCAATTCGCCTAGATTGCCTCGAACGGGACTTCTAAAATTTCTGCCTTTGAATCCCTGCCAGTCACATCAACAATTGCAAGCCTATCATGATATAACATCCTACCGTGCCTCGTCCGTCTATTGTGACGACTATAATATCATGTTCCGAAGACAGATAATCATACCAATTGCGCACGAATCTGGTATGCACTGTCACGATAATGAGTTGAGCCAAAGTATTGCAAGGTCGAGCATACCCTCTTGCGAATTTGGTCCGCCATAGCATTGAAAGAAAACAGGGTAGCGTGTACGTCCAGATAAATCCATCATCGGTGGTCGAATCTCTCGCGTATTAAATTCCTGATCTCCAATCTGCAATGTAGATACAATCCGTTTCGGCAATTCGTACTTCTCTAGAGTTTGAGCTAGTTCCGGATTGAGGTTGATTGCAATCTTCAATTGTTGGTACTCTGTGCTGTACAAAGTCTGTATAGGCGGGACAGCGTCCATCTCGTTGAAGAGCATGAATCCACCATACGGCGAGAAATTGACATCGGCATAGGTTGACCTCGTGAAGTTACATCGTACGGGTTTCGAAACTTGGCCATGTACAGACTCAAGTGAAGGTAGCGGAACATAGTACAGATGTCTTTCCGTCGAAGGCTTAGCCAGAATGTAATAGACTCTTCGATTCTTGATGTCGATCGCGGAGATGGTTTCTGCTACCTCGTATCGCTCAGTAGTCAGAAAAATTGGCTGATTTGATACGGCGGAGGGGAAATAAGCGATTTGGCGATACCCCTGAGTATCAGCAAGAACTTCTAAATAACCGTCCAGAAGTGTATCAGGGTCCATGTCTGGAGGCGCAGCTGCACGTATTGAGCGGATGTTTTGCATCTGTGAAGTCCGATGCGTCAGGGACAGTCAACGGCTCGAAGTTTCAACTGCACAGGTTCAAACCATCCCCCGTCAATCTCCGCATAATTCAGCTCCCGTGTAGTCTGACCGATTATCGGATTTGCGTCTGTGCTTGTGTCAAAGTGGGATACCCGAAGATGTTGGGATTGGCGATCAGTGTGTTTAACGAGAAGACTATTGTTATCGATCCAGACCACTTCCGTGAGAAGAGCTTCATCGAACGGCTTATCTACTTCCAGTGCTTTGAGACAGAGATTAACACGGGCAGAGGAAGGAAGCGTTGACGCTCTATAACAAGCTAGATTGAACAGGGATAATTTGACGGTAGGACTAAGAAAGGCAAGGGTACAGAATTAGCGCACAGGAAGGAAGCGCTGCCTGGAAAAGCACTGACTTGGAATAGCCCGGCTTTGGATAGCGATACCGGAATTGTTCTGGATAAGGATTGGCAGCGCATACAAAGTGATTCTCTGAATAGATTGGAAAGTTGTATTCGGGAACAAGGGTCTCATTGAAAGTAGCGAAAGCCAGCTTCAGTCCGTCTGGGCTCCACCATACAGCTGAATCTCCTTGGAAGACCTCCTCCTCGTATATCCAGTCCGGTACGCTTCATTTAAGCGACGGTAAGCAAACCTCTACTCCGCGCAAAGCGAACTTACGCATTGAAAATTGTCTCGGAACCGCTTGAGGTTACTTGAATATGCTCTGTCTCTGTTGGCGAGCTGTCTACATCTCAGACGTTGAAGTCAATCGATATTACTTCGACGTACCTTGCGCTATCAGCAACAAACAGGTCGTTGCCTGCAACAAACGCAATAGCATGACCCTGCTTGCTCCAGTGAGCGATTGACGTTCGAGGCGGCTCCTCAACGGGCAGCAGAGGTCTTGTAGATTTGGTCTTGATGTCATGTATGTAATAGTTCGATCGCGAAGAGTGTCGCCAGAGCTTATTTCGATTAGCTTGGACCAGCATGTAGCCCATGTCCGAGGAAAGACTGAAAGATGACCACATGATTTGTATTCCTCGCTCATCTAGAACATCGCTGCCTGACACAAGTAGAGACGTTGTGTTATCGCGAAGGTCTGTTAAATGTATGGAATAGTTTGCGTCCTTGGTATAGTATACGCCGTCTCCTGCTGCTTCGACCCATTGGATCGATTCCATGATTGGCGAGAATGTGCCATTGAATACGCTGTCCATATCCATCTTGAGTTTGCCAGTACCCACGTATACATTGGAGGAAAGAAGTTGAGTATGAGCGGTCGAGAAGAGCAGCAGAAGAGACAAGACGCCTATGATAGGTAGGAACAATCGGCATACGTGAGATCTCTTTGGACTCGCTGTGTATTCGAAGGAGGCCTTCTCCAGCCTTGAAAGCTCTTCCTGATCCTCTGAGTCGCTGGAATAGTCGCTTGCGCTGTCACTCGCTTGCTTCTCGAGCTTCTCGTAAGACAGAGCGGGTGGCAGCACCAGTCTGGTTAGCCTTGTGTCCATGTCCAGGCGGTGGAAACGCAGGCACCGTGTAGCCAAGGGTATACAAGGCGTATGAGTAGTAGCTCGAAGGCAAGCACGAGGGAGCACGATTTATTACTAAGCAATTCCGATATTGGACTCCATTCGCTAGTGGGACGAAGGAAGCGAGCACAACGTAAAAAGCAGAAGAGTAGTCCTGCACTACTTGAACGATAACAATTGCACGAGATCTATACAAAAAGAATCTCTTCCAAACACCAATTTTCTGAAACTAACGAAAATACTAGAAGCCCTCTATAGATAACGAGGCAGTGATCTAGGTGCAGTAAGGTGCTCCATCGCGAGGAGTGACCTTGGTGAGACGATAGCAGCTAGGCAAATGATTGTCGTCAGTTCCTCATCACTTTATTCAAGTACACCGAGCTCACGAGAGACCGCATTGTCCGTTGCTGCAAAAGGCTGTTCCCTTTCCGTTGTAGCTTGATGGGCAGACAGTTCCGGGTGCACCACAGTTGTTGACATCCTGACATAAAAATCAGTATGGCAATCGGCTAAGCAGGATATAGAATGAACGAACATTTGCTACATTGATGCATTGGCAGACAGAGTTATCGGCATTGCAGAATTGCTTGAAACCAAGATGGCCTTCGCATCTGGAGGTGCAAGTATCGTTCACGCATTGAGAGTAGCCACCAATAACAGAGGGGCAGACTCTACCGCCGCATTCACGGTCGGCTGGGGGAAATGAAATATAAGTATCTGAACATATGATGCATACGATGGCGACTCACCAGGCTGGCAAGTGGAACCTTGAGCATAGAAGTTTCTTGCGCAAGCGAATGAGCATCGACCAGCTATGCAAACACCTGAAGCGTTTTCAACCGAGGTGGGGCATTGGCGATCTGCAAATACATTATTAAGATGTGAAACATGAGGATACTTATAGAAAAGCTTACCGAAGCTGCATCGAGGAGCAATGATCTGGCCAGTGCATGATGTACCGTCGAATGTGGTTCGGCCAAGGCAAGCAAATGTGCAGACTCCGTCAGTACCGCAAACAGCGCGAGCGTTTGTGATTGATGTGGAGCACTTGAGGAGAAGCATTAGTACAGAACTGAGGAAATGTAGAGGATCGCCTTACCTGGTTATTGAATTGACATGGGCTGCCCGGGTTGGCAGGACGAGGCTATGGACAGCGCGTCATGAGCCGAAGATTTAAGATATTAAATGAGAGACAACTGACATCCTTGAAACCACCTGGAGTGATAGGCATACGAGGACCTGGAGGTGGAGGACCACGGTTGTGTGGGTAGCCATACAGACTGCACGACAGATTAGCCAAGGATCTCAAGGGATATCAAGATTGAACCAACTCGGCATGGTTAGGTCTTCCGCGAGGAGGAGTCTGAGCAAGAGTTGAAGATGCCGAGAGGAGAGCGAGCGCAACGGTAGAGATAATTGCTTTGCTGAACATGTTGTACTGATTTCCTTGATAGAATTGAAAAGGTTGCTGAAGTTTGAAAGAGTGTGTTGTTCAAAAGAGTGTGGGTGTTGAGCTGGAAGCTTGGAACTTGAGTTTATTGAGGTATAGAATGAGAGAAGAGAAGGAACGAGAAATTTTGGAACTCTTGTTCATGATCCGTTGCACTTTAATCGCGGAAAAATAACAATTTGCCGAGCCTCGTCTTTGTCCAGAGTCGTTTCATTTCGCTAAGACCTGAAATTGGCGATCTGTAACGGACGGCACATTGATAAAAGCGCGACTAAGCCGGAAATTTGCTTATATGATGGCTAGCGCGTCCTTGTTAATTGCGTTCAGGAATCAGAGTTGTTATCATGGTCGCGAAATGTTCGTGTTGTTTTGATCGAATACAATGTGACATTCTTGGTAATGTGCTGTCTACTGATCAACAGCTACAGGTTTCGACCAACAAGTCGCACGCACGACCTCGATTTGTTTGCGCTTGGCTGTCTGCACGAGGAGAAATATGGCCAGAGGCAATGCGGAAGCTTCTCCACACCTGACTTTGCGATAAAGTGTGCGGTATTGGGTTCTGACATATTGTGCCCTTTATTTGGCCTGCCGACGCGTCGAATTCGACTAACAGCGAACATTCTGCAGGTGGAAGAGACTTCTCGCCGGCTATCTTCTTGTTGTCGCATCACGTTTGGGACTCCTTCAATGGCTCTTCCGAGTAGTCAGCCGTCGATTTTACTGCTTCTGATATCCCTTCTGGCGCGTCTTGAACTGTTATAGATGAAGATGAAAGTTTCGTAGTTGAGACCGACGTCGGTTGAGAGCTGGTCATGATTGCATCCGAGAGCACTTGGTGTAGCTGAAACAAAGTTGTCAGCATGCGAAAACCCAATTGAGCAGAAAACATACTTGATCTTCAGACCTAGACAGTGCTGATTGCGGTTCAGACATGATCTGGTCACTGACAGAAGTTGCCGACGGATCAGAGAAAGTAGCCTTTGCAGCTTGTTTGAGATGCGTTTGCTGAGGTGCTTTCGTCTGTGCGAGATAATCCATTGTAGGCATTGTTTTGCTTTGTGAAGGCGACACTTGCTCAGTCGCGTGTTTGTTACTGGGCGGAGAGGCTTTGGGCGATTCCAAGTCAGAGGAGAGAACAGCTCTGAGATCCTCCAGAGGCAAACCCTGCTTGACAGCTTGCGCACTGACAGGCTGGAAAGTTCCGCGTTCCACAAGATCAGCCAGAATTGATCCAGCAAGCTGTGGCATCCGCAAGTCTTGAGTAAGTGTCCTGTCGAGGTAATGACCAGCTCCAGCGTGGATACTTGCGACCAGATCTTGGCTGGCAGGCTATATCAGACACATTCTAAGACTTTTAGAGCTAAAAGCCTTCAGGTCTTCAGCTTACGCTCTCCTTGAATTCTGTCATTAATTTCCTGCGAATCTGATCAAACTTGCCCGACCGCTTGTACTGGGTTACCAAGTCTTGTGCCGTGAGTAGTTCCTTCTTTGTCTGCTTCGGCGATACCAAAGGAGCCATTGGTGTCGAGTTCAAAAAGGTGGTAGACCTGGAAGAACCACGCTCCTTTGAGATCAGAAGATGTAAGTTCTGTGCTGGTTTGTGGTGCATTGATACTAAAGTCTTGACATACAGGGGACACCATATTGTAAGCTTGCTGGTCAATCATAGGATGACTTGATTTCAACTTATCCCCGCATCTCAACAGACAGTAGCTACTTGTCAGCTTGGTCAATGGGCTCTAGGTCAGCTTCATGCATACCCCTGGCTCATGCTCTGTAATTCAATGCGAAAGACAGACTTCGATGGGAATCTCAAGCGCATCTTGGAGTCTATCAAGATAGCCAAAGAGAAGGGTGCTAAGTTGCGAGTTGGACCAGGTGAGCTTGTATCGCTATGTCGACGTCCAAGTCTGCTTACGGGTCATGATCAGAGCTGGAAATCACGTATGTCGAGTTGACACTTTATAGATTTGTTACTGAATCTGTATACAGCGGCTATGGTTGTTTCGAGTACGTGCGCTCTGGGAGTCTGTATATACATCTGACAAGCATTTAGTCACTTCCTGGAGGGAGATACAACACTTCATTCTTGGGAAGTGTTGGCGAAAGTATTGGAAGATGAAGCCTCTCGCGATATTATTATCGATATCGGAATGTGAGGCTTCCCTTCGCCTGAGTGCCCTTTGGCTTATCGTTTGATAGGCCGGTCGTACACAAGAACGTTTTGTACAACTGTCGCTTAATTCTCTTCAATGGCAAAATTCTCCTTATCAGACCAAAGATGTGGATGGCCAATGACGGAAATTATCGCGAGCTCAGGTGGTTTGCTCCCTGGACCAGACCAAGAGAAACCGAAGTGCATTATCTACCTAGAATCATTAAAGAAATAACAGGACAGGTGAGTATCTTGCATCGTTTCACCAGTACCATGATGCTAATGCGGATTCAGCAATTTGTTCCCTTTGGTGACGCCGTAGTCTCGACTTTGGACACTTGCATTGGTGTTGAATTGTGCGAAGAGCTATTCACGCCCAACAGGTCCGCGCTCATAGACGCACACTCATTCCGTTCTGATGTTTCAGTTCTTTTTCAGTCCCCATATTGCCATGGGACTGGATGGTGTTGAAATCTTCACCAATTCTTCCGGCAGTCACCATGAATTGCGGAAGTTGCAGACTAGGGTGGAAGTAATCAGAAGAGCAACTCAAACAGTATGTTCCTATAACAGTCGCTGAATCTCTGGTGCTGAAACTTTGCAGGTTGGGGGTATATACCTTTATGCTAATCAGCAAGGTTGCGACGGAGATCGTCTATACTATGATGGATGCTGTCTCATCGCAGTCAATGGGCAAGTAGTAGCTCAAGGCTCCCAGTTCTCCCTCAACGATGTGGAAGTCATCACTGCCACTATCGACATTGAAGATGTTCGATCGCATCGATCAGCAAGTTCGAGACAAATGCAAGCTTCTCAAGCTTTACCCTATCCTCGAATCGAGATCGACACTGCTCTTTCATCTGGCAAGGGTCATCACTTGATCGAAACAGACACGACTAAGCCAATTGACGTGTTCTTTCACAAGCCAGAAGAGGAGATTGCGTATGTATTTGCACTCACAGCTTAGATCTTCGCTAATTGATTTGGTTCTCAAAGTCTAGGACCTGCTTGCTGGATGTGGGACTACCTTCGTCGATCGCGCGTACAAGGCTACTTTGTGCCTTTGAGCGGAGGTATAGACAGCTGCGCTACTGCCGTTATCACTTTCTCTATGTGTCGTCAGGTAGCAGAGGCAGCTCGAGCAGGAAGTAAGTGTCTTGGATCTCTGCTTATGCGGCCGCTGACATATACTTGTACAGACAACCAAGTCATTGCTGACGCTCGTCGTATCGTCGGAGAACCTGAAGATTCATTGTATGTTCCAGTGGATGCGCACGAATTTTGCGGACGTATCTTCCACACGTGCTACATGGGAACTGAGAACTCGAGCAAAGAGACTCGTAAAAGGGCCAAGGATCTGTCTGAGGCGATTGGCAGGTTTGTTAGAGGTCTCGTGTCATTCGACTGGTGCTCATTGAGTGTATCAGCTATCATACTGATTTCAACATGGATGCCGTCGTTTCCGCTATCCGGGATCTATTCTGTTTCGTGACCAACATCAAGCCCAAGTACAAAGTGCATGGAGGTAGTGAGGCAGAGAATCTGGCTTTACAGAACATTCAGGTACTTATATTGACTCCCTGTCTGACTCCTGCTGATACTACTTCAGGCTCGATTACGAATGTTGCTCGCCTACTTTTTTGCTCAGCTCCTTCCGTTTGTCCGTGGTCGCACAGGAGCTCTGCTCGTACTTGGAAGCGCAAATGTGGATGAGAGGTATTTTTTGTGCTTTTCGGAAAAGCAAGCGCTGACATGGAAAACAGCTTGCGGGGTTACTATACCAAGTATGACTGCTCGAGTGCAGATCTCAATCCAATAGGAGCTATTTCAAAAGTCGACTTGAAGCGCTTCATTGCATGGGCGGAACCAAACTTTGATCTGCCTGTACTCAAAGAGTCAGTTTATCGCTCTAGGATCAGCTTCAAGTAGACTCAATCTTATGCAGATTCCTTGATGCTGTTCCTACCGCGGAGTTGGAGCCCACTACAGAAGATTACGTTCAGGCGGATGAGGTATGATCACATCGCTCAGCGGCTATTGTAGCTGATCAAAACTCTGAATCTTAGGAGGACATGGGTATGACCTACGCCGATCTATCATTCTTTGGTCGTCTACGCAAAGTGGACAAGTGCGGTCCATATGCGATGTTGTGCGTTCGATAGAATCGTTGAGCGCAGCCAAGTCGCTTACTCTCAGTGCAGCACCAAACTCGCCGCAGAGTGGAGCAACGTGCTGAGTCCATTAGAAGTCAGTCTTAAGAGAGCTTATCGAGAATTTCCAGAAGCTGATCAGATTTGCAGGTCGCCGAGAAAGTCAAGAACTTTTTTTTCGAATACGCTCGAAACAGACACAAGATGACTACTTTGACTCCTTCGTATCACGCGGTACGCTTGTGAGCAATGTCTACCGATTATCATCTTGATGAGTTTCCAAACAGGAAGCTTATAGTCCTGATGATAATCGTAAGTCAGGCATGCCGGAATTGACTGCTTATCAACACCTTACTAGGCTTCGACTTACGACCGTTCTTGTATCCGTCCCGCTTCCCGTGGCAGTTTAGAAAGATGTGAGTATTCCGTTCGCATTTGGAAACCCTGACTGATTACGTTGCACAGTGATGAGAAGGCAGCTACAAGTAAGTCGACAGTCTACACATGGCTACCCGACTAACAAGATTGTAGTGCCGGATCGTTCGCAGAAGGATAAATCAAAGACAGACTGAGATACAAAGTCATCGAGAATGTACATTTAGAATCGATGCTATGAGACTCATTGCTACACAGTATCATACTGCACAGTCCAGGAAGTTTAGCCGGCGACATGTATCTATTCCCTCTCGCCTTCGTATTCCATGTTGGGGTCGTATCCTGAGTCGGCGTCAGCAGGAGGCGACGAGTGGTTACAATGTGGACTCACGAACTGAGACTGAGTTGACACAATGCCTGGAGGTATTTGGTCCTCTTTCGCCTAAAAATGCAGAACGAGTTTAGTGCATGCACGCAGCGTTTGAAAGTAGTCCTGCTGACCTAGGAACTCGTGTCCGAGATGACCTGACAGAAATGAAAATATGTGAGGCTGTCTGCATCAATCCAAACGTAGATAAACGTACCTCCACAAGCCTTGCACACAATCTCAATTCTCCTCATGCTTATATTGCAAATCAGAACTCGTTGCGCAAGAGAGAGAAGAATACTCATCAAAGGTGCGATCTTCATGACGTTCGACTGCGCCTTTGAAGTTTGCACTGTATGCAGGCCACTGTAGTGCAAAGAGAGTAGACGTGAGCTGATATGAATTGTAACGGAGAAGATGCTCGACATACTCCGCAGCCACTGTTCGAAGGCAAGGATCAGAATGCATAAGTAATATCGAAATCCAGCTGACTTACGACTTGAACTTGTCCTGAGCGGAATAAAGAGGAGCGTTGCAAGCCTTGCAAACGTAGACACCCTTCTTAGGATAGTGCGAGTCGTACTCTCCAGTAAAAGGTCTTTCAGTACCTAATGATGTTGAAATCGATGAGCGCATGTAATGGCCACATAGTAAGAATGATCATACCTTTGTTGCGGATTACATCGTATTCTTCCGGGGATAGCAAGTCTTTCCACTCCTGGTCGGATTTCTGTACCGATCGAGGGGTTGTGTCTTTAGCCATAGCAGTTGAGGAGAAGGAACCCAGATTGATGATGCTCTTGGTCGGTCGAGTGGAAAGAGGGATTGTGAGAGCAAGAGCAGCAGTGACGATTATTCCAGTGGCAAGAGGTCTGGTTCTGACTGCTCTGTAGGATTGCAAAGCAAATCGTTGCATAAGATCAAGCTGGGATTGAGTGATTTCGGTCAACTCAGACAACCATGAAAAGAGGCGCTACAGTGGTTGCCAGAGCATTGCGTCAAGCAGAACGAACAATACCTGTCCAAGCCAGAAGCCAATTGATCGCACGCAGCAATACTCGAGCATTCACCTCAAGTCGAAATTATTTGCAAGAGCAGCAACAGCAATCCAAAGACAAAGACAAGCAGAAAGCAGAAGAGGAGCCACAATTTACTCCAGGAACTTCTCCCTTTGCAATCTTTGTTCAAGTCATTCGAGAGGAAATTGAGAAAAATCGTCAATGGCAGGACAACATGAAACAGCTAGGAGGACAGGTTTCTTCTGCTCAAGATAGTAAGACATGGGCTACAATGAGAGCTGGCATGGAAAGAGCAAGATTAGCAACTTCCATTCAAGAAAATCCTAGAATCAAGAAAGCAGCTGAAGATCTCATTCGAACTGGAGGGAAAGTCAATGATGCCATCGCAGAAGCTGTAACTCAGTCGCTGGTCTATCGTGGTCTATCAAAGTCTGCTCAAGCCATGTATGATGCATCAGAACCTATTCGTCAAACCGAAGTGTACAAACAAGTAGCAGATTCAGTCAAGGAAGTTCTATCAGACGTGAAATATGGTGGATATGTAGAGAAGGATGCAAGGCGGCAAAGAAGAGAAGCTAGATTGAGGAATATAGGGAAAGATCAAAAGGCTGGATTATCAGCGAGGGCGAAGGCCAAAATAGCTAAAGTCGACGCCAATCCAGAGTAAGTATACTATTGTCAACTACGGTAGATCTGATTATTGTGCTCAGAGCCGGCGAAAACATCATTCTACATCCAACAGCCGCAATAGATGATACAGCAGAACAAACTTCCTCCTCTTTCCTTTCGCGCATATTACCTTCATCAGTCTCGGCCAAATTATCGTCCATGTCAGCGCAGTACGAAGAGTCAGATAACCCTTTCGTAGCCACTTTGCGCTCAATGACGAAGACGGTTGGTCGAGTATTTGATGAAACGGAAACTGCCAAAGTAGTGAAAGCTTTCAAAGACCTAGATCCGTCTTTCCAGCAAGAGGTCTTCTTGAAAGAATTAAGAGACTACATCGTACCGGAAATAGTGGATGCTCTGGTCAATGCAGATATCACGACACTCAAGCAGTGGCTGTCAGAAGCAGTGCGTTCTCTTCTTCAGCGGATACTTCTCATGTATTGACATTCTATTTAGCCATTATCGGTCATTTCAGCGCAGTTTCTCAACACCGTTTCATCAGGCTTGATTTCAGATAGTCGAGTACTTGATATTAGAGGTGTTGATGTGAGTCGCTCGCTTGACCTCCGTGGTAATGATCCTTGGTTGACGCAGACGTGCTTGCAGCTCGTGAAAGCGCAAATTCTAGAGAACGATATTCCAGTTTTCGTCATATCCTTCCACACGCAAGAGATGCATGCTTTCAGAGATCCGAGAACAGGCGCTGTTGTGATGGGAGCAGACGACCGGATCAAGCAATGTTCATATGTTGTAGTATTAACGAGGATAGAGGAAGAACTCGACAACGAGGAAACCGGTGGCTGGAAAGTTATAGATGTATGTCTCTTCCTCTTCTCATACTATGCAATGATATTGATGCAGAATATACAGATGGCTCGACGCGAAAGTGCATAACCTGAATAATAACAACGAAATCACCACTTCATACCTTGACCTTTCTCGGCCAGCAGCGCTTTGCGATGATATGACCGCCTTGCTTCACGGTACTGCCGGATGAAATCATCATCATCTATTGAACCCGCGAGAAATTCATTTGCCAGCTGATTCGAAGTTCGCTCGTCTTCATTTACAGCAGCACGTAGTCGCGACATCTGCGCAGGCTGCGAGAAGCGCTGCGAGCACCGGAGCATTAAAATGTTGAAAGTTACAAGCTGATTTGGTGAAATCATTCACCTTGTACGCTTCTGCTTGATCTCTCTCAATGTGCGGCCAGACTTGCTGCAAATGATTAGCCTCAGCGAAAGCTTGCGCTGTCTCGCTCCTGAGTTGATCTAGAGCTTCACGGTGCGATTGATTCTGAGCTATCAATGATTGATGAACAATTGAATATCAGCGAGGTTATAAGGTTTATACCAGTTGTATCCTCATTTGCTTGCAACAGTGCCGAACGTTCGTTGACACTTTGAGCTATCGCTGGTAAAGTGCGGAAGAAGGCATCGAAATAGCTTTGATCCACGAGAAGTTCATTCACGTCGTTTCGTCTATTCCTGATTGTCATGCTTGCACATAGGTCGAGCGAACAGAGCGTACGTCAGCTGTTGAACCGGGAATTCATTCTCTGTCGTAGCCATAAGTTGTTCTGGGTAGAGTGATGGCCGTCAACAGAATAGATGACACACTCAATTACATATCAACAGCGAAAGCCATACTACTGTACAAGCGTCTATGTTCTGCACAGTAATGAGACAATGTCCAATTCGAGCTCTTGTGAACGCGTCCGTATCTGCTGTGTTAGTCTTTTGAGTCAGGAACTGTAATTCCAAATTCAATACGCGGAGAACAGGACGGACAGACATGGACTTACGAGCAAGAACATTGGAAGCCCAGCATCTCTTTGCTCCCCAGACCGCACAGTCTCGCCTGCTCTGAAGTTGCATCGACAGCCCCATCTTCGCCATAGGCTTCAAATGGCTTGAGACTCATCTGCAAGACTAGATTGAGGAAGTCCGTATCTTGCTGATTCTCTAGCCTTGAAATTGCTTCTTCCAAAACCCATTGTCTCAACACAAAACGAGGATTAACTGCGTTCATCCTTGTTTGACGTGACGATGCATCTGCTTTGTTGGCTTGCTCTGATTTGACCAATCGTTCTTCATATTTGCGAAGGAAAGAGGTCGTTTCTTCATGCGCAGAATCTTGATGATGTCGAGGCACTTCTTTCAGGGGAACAAAGCGAGATAGGAAATGTTTGAAATCTGGAGAATCCACTCCAGAGAAGGAGCAAAGCGTCCGCAAAGTGTGTGAAAAGTCAAGTGTGTAGTTTTCCATAATGTTGAGCAGCTTCTCAAAATATTGAGCGTTATCATCCGGTTGGCTGTCAAGAAATCCAAGGCGCTACTTCAAATGAGCATACACTACTTCTGTACAGCAAATCAATAGCTGACCTTGGCCATCTGACTTTCATATTCCGCTTTGAGATCCGCTTTATATTCTTGCGAGACTTCACTAATATAATCCAAACCCTTGTTGCGCCAGGCCAGCCTCGCAGATCTTTCGGTTCCTTCTGCCCATGATTCGGTCAAAGGACTATCCGATTCCATCTCAGCGCCAATCATTTCGGCCACAGCGTCGCCCAGCTTCCGAACCGCGAATTCTCCCATTGCTGGTTGTAATTTGTAAGCATAGCGACCAGAGTCGTCTGAATGATTGCAAATATGCATTCGATCGAATTTGTCCATGAAAGCGTACTGATCAAATAATACCCAAGATGAGTGACGCTATTGCCTGTCTTTGGCTATAACTGACCGGTCCATAGTCAATGGTCAGACCGAGTACAGAGAAGTTGTCAGTATTCATGACCTGCCAGCAAATGCGTTTTAGTACTTAGCGAAGAGAACAGACAGCAGATTTACCCCATGCATAAAGCCATAAGCTTGCCATCTAGCAATCATGATGGCCGTTCTTTTTGCAACACCTCTGACCAACTCTCTGGCCAACTTTTGTTCATCTTGAACACCTAAGACCTCCTTGGCCACATAATTCACCAGCTGAGACAAATTTCGCCAATCTTCTCTTGATCGATGAATCTCAAAACTACCCAACCTGATCCAAGAAGGAGCGACTCGACAGACAACAGCACCTGTTTCCATCTTCTCTCTAGCAACGCTCACATCGGGTAGATGAATCAAAGAAAGTGCTCGAGATGTGGGAATAGATAAAGCTGCCATATGTTCGCTGCCGAGGTATTCTCTTACTGATGATCGGAGCACTGCCAATCCATCAGCAAAACGAGAGTAAGGTGTTCGACCAGCTCCTTTTAGCTGAAGTTCTGCTATTTGAGGCGCGAAGAAGTTTGAAGGTTGCGGTTTAGAGGGTGTAGTGACTAAATCGTATTGAACACTAGCCCGGGACAGAGAAAATACACAACTTACAGACTGAGACTGCACGACCGTCGCCTAGCTGCGATGCCCAGCTGCCTATTGTAAGAGCTAAGAAGGGAAGAAGACCAGACGATAGACAGGAACGTACCAAACTGATGGCCTCCGTAACACAAACTCCAAGGCGCAAAGGCTTTGGTCTTGTCATCATCAACTTTAGCCAAGACTGCTCGTCCAGAGAGAACTTGAAGCAATTCTTCCCGAGCTTCAGAGCCTTTTTCGCCCAGATCCAAATTCGGTAAGAGATCTTCTGCACACTTCGAGGAGAAACCAAGCAAGACAGCTTTCGACAAAGTCTTTTCGCGCAAAGGTGAAGAATACGCCGCTAGACCACCTTCTTGTGTAGATTTCAGTACAGGATGCTGAAGCGATGGTTCCATTCGAGCCAGCATGTCTTCCAGGTCAACTTTGAGTTCTTCTGTACCTTCAGGTAAGTCTTTCTTCAGCTCCTCAACAAGTAAAGGCGGCACGCCATAAGGGAATTCGGTAGGTAGAGGCGTGACTAAGGAGTAGTGTGCGCGAATTTGTCGACCTGCTCTGCGCAGCATAGAGGGTTTGACATCTGGTGATGACGCTTGTTCAGCTTTGTAATTGGATAAATTCAGTACCTCCTGGACAGAAGGTGTAGAAGTATCAGGTGTGAGGTTGTATGTCGGTAAAGATCTGGCCAAAGGCAGGTTCAATAGAGAAACCTTCGCCATCTTGCGAGCAAATGCCACAATGATAGATTTGAAGCAGGCTGTTCTTGTATAAGCTCGGATTCCGTTGTCAATATGTGCTTCTTTGTAGGTCTGTTGGCCTGTAAGATCTGAATTTGACTATGGCCGTATGCGGACTCAAATTGATTGCACAACCTTTCAGCTTGGCCACGGATGACCAGCTTTCAGGTTTACGCCAATCTCAGACCTTGCAACCCTACTGATGCCTCATGCATCAGTATCAATGGCAACAGCGTCGTCCTGTGAGTTCTGCAGCGATTTGTAGATCTTGCTTTGACAATTGAATAGAACACCTCCAGCGGACGCCAGACATGCTGGAAGAATATTCAATGATATCTATACACTCAATGGATGCTTCAATGGCGAAACACAAGAGGTTTACGAAGCTATAAGGCCATCCGTCGAGAGTTGCTTGAGGGGTTTGGTAAGTAAAGTTCCACATGCTGATAAGCATCCCTGATCAAAAGATAGTCGGCTCATGTGATTGCATACGGCGTAGTAACTTCAATTCTCGTCTAAGCGAAATATAAGGCTGATATTTATGCAGACGGGCGCTGGTAAAACCTATACTCTACAGAGCCTGGGTACGCGAAAGCTCCTCAAATATGCTGTTCTCCTCACTCTTGTGCAGTCAGTCTGGCTATCAATCAATTGCTGGATACTTCAGCACACATCTCCATCCGGTATTATCAATTATATGGAGAGAAAATCAGCGATCTGCTTACAAAGTCAGACACCACAACAGCACCTATGATAGCTAGTAGAAACAACGGCTTCGAAGTGCTCCACGTCTCTTCTCAACGAATCGAAACTTCCCATGACTTCATGCGCATTTATAAACAAGCTGCAAGCAGAAGGAATACATCGAAGACCTCTCAAAACAATACCTCAAGTCGCTCACATGCGTTCTTGGAAATCTCTGTCGAAAGTGCAAGTCAGAACAATACTACCTACCAATCTAAACTAACATTCGTGTAAAGTGCTATCCCATATAGTATGATTCCGAGTCTAATCAACTCCTACAGCGATCTAGCAGGCTCCGAGTCGAACAAGAACAGATCTCTGCCAACAATTTCAACCAATCAGAAACTCCTTACAGAAGCCATTGAAATCATTTCAGCTTTAACCCAATTCCTTTCCTGTATCGATGCTTTGCATTCGAAATCTGCTCATATTCCAATTCGGTCAAGTCCTTTGACAAGAATCTTGTGTCAAGCATTAGGTGGAAACTCGCAGGGCATTCTACTTGCTTGTCTATCTCCGGACCCTGCTCAATATGCAGAAACTAAGAAGTCGGTCTTCTGATTTTTTGACTAACCGTACCAGCTGTCTAATGACACGTGATCAGCTCGTTACTTTTTGCGCAAAAGACTATGAAAGTGCAGAACAAGCCAACAGTTACAGGTCAGCTGTCTTAATCGCCTGGCTATCAAGATCATACTGATATTATTCTAACCTCGTAGAAATCGCTGGAAGTGCCAAACGCGGAGTCGAAGTCATTGAGGAAGATCTTGTTGAAGTCGCCAGAAAGAAGCTCAAAGCGACCGAAGAACTGCTGCAGACAGAGAGGGAGGAGCGAGAACGATTGGCTCGCGAAGTTGAGACACACCGCCTTAGAGAAGAAGAGCGCGATGTGCAAGAGCGAGAAGCTGAAAGTCATAGAAGGATGTTGGAGGAACAAAGGTGAATTGATGATGATGTTATACAATGAAATCAGACTGATGCTGGATGATATCGCATAGGATTCAAGATTTACGACGAATAGCTGAATTGGAAGCGCAAATAGCCTCAACTCCAAAGCGAGCAAGAGTCAAAAAATCAGAGTCACCAGACAGCAGCGCAATCATCTATATCGATATCAAGTCTTTGAAAGTCAAGAAGGAAATCAAGGCAGAATTGGAAGAAGCGCAGCTTCGTATTGATCTGAACACGCCCACTTCAACAGCACAAGCTGCCGGGCCCGACTTGAATCGAGCTTTCACGCCTCCATCTCCTGTACAGTTTGCTGCTCCTGCTCTTGCGCCTGAAGCTGCCGTACGCTTCGATGCTGGACCGAGCGCACAACAATTTCTCGATCAAACGCCTGAGGCTTCTTCCCTACAGCCGCTGTCACTTGATCCAACTTTCTTTCTTCCTTCTCCAAATTCAACTGAGTCGAGCTTGACCTCGTCAATTTCTGATCGCTCAATCAATTCTTATTCGGCTAGCACCAGCAATGTTTCTGATTCATCTGGCTCTGCGAACACCGTTTTGAATAGAGATACGTCGCCACAAGGGGCAATGCCCGCGCAGGAAGAGCTCCCAGAAACGGGTTGGCGCTCTGAGGGACTACGAGCTTGGCAGCAGAAGGAGTTCAATCGTGCTTTGAACTGCTACAAGAACGCCTACCGAATGAATGAGGATGCAGAGCTGAAAGAAAAGATCCAGTTAATGCAAAAATACATTGCCAAGCTCCGCAAATCGCGAGAAATGCCAACATTGACAAAGACCAAGGGGAAGACGAAACTGGGCAGGAAGCTAGACAAAGCCAAAACACCGGGGCGAGCATCAACGAAACGCTCATTGCTCGATAACATGAGATTGAAATAGCGAGTGTATAATGCCGAGGACGATTAAGACGTATGTACACAGAGAAAATAACATAATATGTACGAGTAAGATTTTCGCTACCAATCAATTGCAAGCTGGACACGCAAACATCGATATCAGCTGGCCGACCCTTAATCGCACAGGGCAATACTGACTGTATAAGCCACTTGCTCCAGCGTTAGACGGATAGCTGAAAACGAATTCCAAACGGTAAGTATTCTCCAGACGCATAAGCGAGCAACTTACTACCAAGCGCTGACAGCCACCATAATCTGGGCATACAGGTCAGCCAATGACTTTGTGAAGGAGTAGCTAAAACGCACATAGACCGTCATCAGAATATAGCTATACGATGCATGAGCACACTGCAGTAGTATAGCTCGTGATCAGAAGACATACCCTTCGAGAAAATTAGCACGACCATCGGCTGTTGTATAGTTTGCCAATAACACGCTGAGGAACAAAACCTAGATAACCATGGGCATGAGTAAGGGCATTGATATCAAACAGAGCTTTTGCTACTGACGACTGATTGGAACGGGTCGAACAGGAGCGAAAGTGGCTACAAGTAAGTACTTAGCCAGAACAGTGAGACAATTGAGCTTCACGCACTTTGTCTAAACCCCAAGCGATGATCACCAGCAGTGGAATGACGAAGAGCGCAATCTGAATTGAAGAGCCGACTGCAACTCCAATGGCTTTCGAAGAGTATTAGCAAATCAGTACTTGACCTATAATCGGAGACCTACCGAGATCAAGCTTGTCCTTGTAAGCGACAGTCACAGCAGTCACATGCTCAGCTGCATCACAATCAGTTGGTTGTTGCTGATGACAACACAGCCCGCATACCAGCGTTGCCGACAATCGGTCTACACAGATAGAACTCAGCATGTGACGTCGGAAATTGCCTAAACTTACAGCAAAATGAGACCAGTCCAGAATGTCGAGACACCAGACGCCTCGGTGAAACCTCCCAGAGCAGATACAAGCCACTCTGCCACGAAACCGACTGCGAACCTCCGCCTCAGCACAATTCCGCCTGAATCTGACAGAACGCACCCAAGACTGTAACGGCTATAAGCAGGCAGACCAAAACAGGAATGTTGAGCTGAGGAATTTCTACATCTTCTTCGTCTTCGTTACCAGCCTCTGCATCTTCAGCTGCATGAGCGGCAATCTGTTTCTCTCTGCAGAGATTCGTCAATGACGTTTGCGCAAAGTGGCTTCAAACAGCTCACAAACGATTGCGAGCCACTTTGGAATGACCAGCACTAGCCGAGGGTTTGAACATTCGATGACTCTTGATACCTCGAATACCGTCCTCAGCAGGTAGACCAGAACCTTCTTCGGCGTAGATATGAGGATGAGTAACCAGTCTGTCGTCATACTCAGTCAGCCCTTTAAACCTCAGGTAAATTGATGCTCACTGGAAGAGAATGAAGACGATGTAGATGGAGAGTAGAATGACAGCCAATCCGCGACTCATGGCTAGTACATCATTGCGTTCTGTGATGTCGTCCAATCTATGGCGGTCAAGAAGCATACACATGAGCAAGCGGAGTTACTAATGAAGAGGGTCTTGACATACGTGTTATCCAATGCAAAGTGAAAGCCGGAGGGGATTAGGATTGCGAAAACACTAGAGAGCTTTTGTTGTGTACAATCAAGTTGCCCAGAAAATCTGAACATACGCAATCGCCAACAGAGAGGAATTAACCTGGCTCGCGGCATCTGAAAAGCCTTGCTCCGAGTATCTCCTGCATTGTTGTAAGAAAACGTTAAGAAGCTGAGTACATTTGAGGGAGCCTAACGCACAGACCGCCAACGAAGAAACAGCAGCCTAGTACGAGTAGCAAATTTGATAGCTTACCCGTACTGGTCAGCTAGTAATAGACAACTTTCTTGTGATGGCTCACGATAGAGCCTAGCAGGGATGATTGAACGACTTCAATTTCGCATCTGAGGTACTCATGAATTCGATACGAGGTCACGGTCACCGTACTCACTTGACCAAAGCCAGAATAGCGACAATCAGTTCGACAGCATTTCCAAGCGTAGCATTCAATAATCCACCAAGCGATTGACCAACTCGGAGTGCTGCTTCTTCCGTTGCGAATCCCAAAAGCTTTGCCAACGGAATGATGGCGAAGAACGAAACCAAGAAGATCGCCAGGTCACTGACTTTGGCGAAATGTAGTGCAAAGGAGACTGTGATTGAAAAGCTCAAGGAGGAAGACCAGTCTAATCAACGGAGTAAATCTCACTCGGTACGCAGACGAGCAGTACGTTCAACCAGGAAGCGAAGAGCACTGCTTTGAGACTTTGCATTGTTGTAGGCGCACGTCCTACTTTGCGTTCAGGTGAGAAGAGCTGCTCGTTGACGCAGTCAGACGGGATGTTTCATAGTAAGAAGAAACACAAAGGAAAACGAACTTCAGTGAAAGTTTTACGTAATGGCGGCACAGTAAAGCCAGTAGGAGTGTTCTGGCGACTTGGGTGCCTATGGAAGATCGTTCGTTTTTCTGCCTGGACATTGGATGGATCGGCGTCTCCCTCAGTCACGGCACCATTGCCCACTTCTCGCTTGCGCAGAGTATTATTGCCATGATCATTCACATCGCCATTAATGGTAGCTTCAGCTGTTGCGAGAGATGTCATATTTTGAGACTTTTGTGACGCAAGGGCGCAAGTTCTTTGACGGAGACCTAGCTTGCAGAAGTCGAGGAAGACTGAGAGTGTACAGTGAAGACTGCAAGTGTACACTGTCTCGAAAGTCGATGAAGGACTAGGCAAAGACGAATGGTTGCTCGCAAAACAAGCTATTTTTAGTATGCTTGGTCGCACGGTCTCTCAAAAACCAAGATTGTCTCCCACAGCATCACTCAAAAATTGCCATACAACTCTGCGCAGCTTCTATTCTATGACGGTCTAGCAAATGGCATTCGATTTGCCGTGTTTCGACTTGAGTGAGTGACTCTTTCCTGGGTGAGCTTTCAGAGCTTTGTCACTACTCTTCGCTTGATGCTGCTCTTTCTTCTCGTTCGCAGCGTGGCTAGACGAATACATCAGCTTATAGAATACCAATGCAAGGTAAAGCTCGCTCACTCAAGGACAGCTTGCGGGGTTTTGTCAAGGGTTTTCAATGCATCTTTGATATCTCGGATCCTGCACAAGCACTCAGTATTAGTGTATGGGGGTGATTGATGTGCGTACAAACTGTTGCACTTGTCTCGAGAGAAGTCTGTCCAGGCATGAGCAGAATTTGCAACGCAAGTGACGTCTTGCTTACCTTCTCTGCAGACAACTCGCAGCATCTTGACTTCATGTGCATGAGGAGCCATGTGATAGGCAGGCTTTGGCTCCTGGTCAGCCGGGCAAACTCGAGAAGACAAATAGACTCACCACAATCCAGCCTCTTTCTCGCAACTGATGTGCAATGGCAAACTCATCGAACTTGGAATTCTTGTCCTTCGCGCACGTTGTCAGTACATTATCCATCTTGTGCCTCCACGCTCACTTTCAAACGCCATGCAACAAGGGGCAGACCTTTGCCAGGCTCGTCACTCATCAACTCGAATCTCTTTCCGTCATCAATCTGTTCGATGGTTTTGGCCAAATAAGCAGCCGTCTCAGTCAAATTCAGCATGACGGCACGGTAGCCGGATTTGCCAAATCGGAGGAGTTGATAGTACTGGCCGATAACTTGAACAGCTGACTTGGAGAAGTTGAGAGTCAAAGACATTTGCGAGCTTCCCAAATAGTCAACACTGAAGATAATCGATTCTGGCAAGAAATCGCGTGATCTCCAGAAAGCAAAGCCAACTCCAGCTGTTGCAATTTTAGTGAATGCGAATACGAATACGAATCGATTTCGATGGCTTACCATAAGCCTAGGTCAAGCACAAATGAATATCACAGTCCGCAAAAGACTGAAGATGACTCACGAGACCATATTTGTGTCCCGAAGTGTTGATTGAGCAGACCATAGGAACCCTGAAATCCCAAAGAAGGTCGGGAGTAACGAATGGAGCCTGTATATCGTCTTTAACTGCACAGAATTTAGTAATACCGCGGAGAACGTACGCAAAATCCTCCAGAAGCAGCATCAACGTGAATCCAGACATCGGTTCCGATCTCTTTGTTCTTCTTCTCTAGCAATTCACTCATGCCCATAACATCTTCGTATTGACCAGCTAGATCAACTTCTCAGTGCAAGCTTTGGAAAACATCGAAAGGGCGCACTATAGGTTGTGCCGAGAATCGCGCAGACCAGAATAGTGTTCTCATCTACCAATTCGATAGCCTCTTTGGGGTCCTAGAGATCATTTCATTAGCACTGAAAGCGTGCGATAAGAAATGACATGCCATGACGAAGCGAGTGCTACTGCAGAACACGTATTTCTCTTCAACATCCAGATAGCGAACCGCTTTTTCCCAGCAGACCTGGACAGCGGAGTTCATAACCAGATTAGGATTTTCAGTAGATTTGCCAGCTGCTTTTCTGGCAGCTTGCCATCTTTTCTTCGCTGCAAGGACGGCTAGGATAATAGCTTCACCTTGGCAAGTGAAAAAACATGGACATGAGCGAGCAAAGGAGTTTCTTTAGAATAAGCTCTTACTTGATCCAACGGTCGATACTCCCAGCGCATCATTATCATCACCTTGTTCCATTGGTGCATTGAAGAGTTTGCCGACTACCTCGAAGAGTGAGAACAGCTACCGATCAACAGAGATCGCTCTGGGCTCACTCATGTTGACGCAACGCTTTTCTATCTCGCCACATGCAGGATATTCTGGGTGCATGAGTGTCATCGCAGAACCACAATCAGATTGTTTGGATTCGTACCTTCAACATCAATGAAGTTCTTGTTCAGAGATTCCATCATCAGACTTTCAGCTCTACGATAATGAAGAAACATAGTATTGGCTACCGGAAAGATACAGCTGAGAATGGGCTCTGGCTTACTCTGGTTCCATGTAAGTGGTCACGAAAGAAGCCAAGTTCAGGCCACTGCAAATATCGTGTCAGTGGAGATTGATGTTCGAAGGCAAGGAAACCGACGGTCGTCCATCCAATTCGAGTTCATCTTTGATAAACCGCTATAACAGCATGAGACGCGAGCGTCAACAAACATACAGAGCGACCTACATAGGCATTACGAGCAGGCACTAAAGGCCGAGCATTCAGCGAGCACGAAGTGAGGTACACAGAGCAATCAACACTCACTCTCTTCTTCTGCCATCTCATAGCTGTCATACAGTCAGGATGAACATCTCTACTACTTCAGCATCAAGAAAGCGAGCTAACCCTGTCACGAGAGCGATTAGTCCAAAAGCAACAAGACATCATCGGACCTTACGTGATAAGCCAGCAGCAGCGGCCGCGGAACCATACACCGTTGTAGAAAGCTCTCTATTGTCTGAAATCCCGTGCATGTCGTCTCGAGGTTGTTGCAGAAAGAAAGACGTCAATTCCAGGAATAGACGACTAACGCATTATTGGAAGGTTGATTCTCAGGATTCAACGACATCGCTCGAGTTTATTGTGTGCATGTACATCAATTTGCACTGTTGCACATCTACTGCAAGCGACTGGGAGGCTTCCTCTTGCGCTCCTTGTTGGTAGCTTTTTTCTCTTTCTTCAAGGCTACCTTCTTCTCCCTCTTCGGATCCAGACTCAACTCTTCCTTTCGTTTGTCCTCCATCAACTGCTTGATATCTTTCTTCTTGAGGTAAAACTCCCTCTTGCCTTTGGATTGTTTCGCTCTCTCTGCTTTCTTCCATTCCTTCATCACTTGCTGTTCTTTGTTCTCCCTAACTTCTCTAGCATGTTTGCTTTCCAGAACGGTCAATTCCCTAACCAAGAATTCTTTGTCCGCTTTAGACATGTTTGCATTCTTCTTGCTCGCTGCCACTTGTGCTCTGAGATCGGCTAACTCCTGTGATTTAGTTTCGGTCAAGAACGAGTAAGGTGTAGGAGGAGCAGTATAAGAATTAGATGAGAGAGTTGGATCGAAGCGTGGATCTCTGCGTTCAATCTTAGGTACTTCTACTACTTGCCGATGCCGTGTAACAGATCTTTTTGATGACATTTCCATTGGTCTAAACATTTCCCATCAGATATGTTACTCAGGTAAGATTAGCGAAAGAAAGACCGCTCACGCATGCTTTGAAGTTCGTTTAGCTAATTCTTTCCTCTCTTTCTTGATCCGCTCAGGTTGCGCCAATTCAACAGGGAGAGCACCATGTCTCGGTTCTGTTCGTCCCTTTCTACGACCCTTGAGCGATTCCAGAGCAGCTAGAGCAGCTTGTTTCTCTTCGTCTGTTACTTTGACTGGACGTTTACGTTTCTTTGACGGAGGCGGAAGGGCTGCTTTAGCTTTCAGAAGAGTAGAGAAGGGTAGAGAGGACAGTTCTGCGACAGATAGGCTGGGTCAGACCATTAGGGGTGTGTAAGTTAGACGGAACAAACCTTGATGTAATGCTGCCTGTGATATAAGGTCAG
The DNA here is from genome assembly GCA_039545335.1 of Kondoa subrosea. Lineage (NCBI taxonomy): Eukaryota > Fungi > Basidiomycota > Agaricostilbomycetes > Agaricostilbales > Kondoaceae > Kondoa > Kondoa subrosea. The sequence continues at coordinate 423,239 of BCIN01000010.1, forward strand.
CGTCGGTACTGAGACGGCCAATTGAATACTCACCTCCTCATCCATACTCTCTGCCTCATCCTCATCTTCTTGCTCAAAATCAGATTCTCCCATATATTGCGCTGGTTTTGCTGTTTCTCTGATCTCATCCAGTTCGCTGCCACTGCCACTACCGCTAGCTTCACTCTCGCTCCCTGATAGCCTTATTCGTTTGTTGCTTTCCATCTGTCTTGCGATGTGCGGTGGTCAAGACTAAGAGGCGATGTCCTGAGTCTTTCTTGTCCTGCATCATCCATTTGACTTCTGTGTCGGCCAACATGTTCTCTGCATTCACTGGCGCTGCTTCGAATCCATACGACGTAATAGTAGAGAAAGCTACCTCAGAAGATCAAACCACAGAACAATGGGACTTGCTCTTGACGTTGTGGGAGAAGGTGAATGCTGACGGTGAGACTGGAGCGAGGAATGTGGTTGCTTCATTGCAGAAACGATTCCTACATCGGAATGCCAATGTTCAGTTGTTTGCTCTGACGGTGCGCTGATATCTATGCCTTGTCATGTGGAAATGTTAGCTAAGCTATCTTGCGGCATGCACAGGTAGCAGAGGCCTTGGTCAACAATTGCGGACCAGCACTACACAGAGAAGTTGCAAGCGCTTCCTTCACTGAATCCCTCAAACGATTAGTGACCGATAGGGTACGTTCATTCGCCTGCAGCTCATCTATACGTCGCACTGAATTTCTATATAGAACGCTCACGATAAGGTCAAGAAACGTACGGCTTCCTTGATCAAGAAATGGGCTGGTGAATTTGAGCATGATGAGAAATTGGGTATAATGTTCAATGCATACGAGTCACTTAAAGCGAAAGGTAAGCTTCTTCTCATTATCTCACCTGAGACCTAGCGCTGAGATGTAGATCCAGGTGTTCGATTTGATGATGTTGATGAATCTGCTTCCGGATCTTCAGCTGCAAGAAGAGATGATTTCGATCTGGCAAAGAAAGAAGAACAAGACCTACAACGTGCTATAGAAGAATCTGAACGAGAAGCAGCTGCTCAAGCCGCTCAACGTCAATCTCGACTCCCTTCTGTTTCTCAATCTCAATCTTCATATGCTGTTCCTACCTCCTCTCACACTCCACAATCCCAAACAAACGGCTACGTACCTGCAGCACCATCGCAACCCAAACCTTCTGCTATTCCAGCTCCAGATCCGAATATTCAATTACCTGCTACTATTTCCCGCGCTCGCGCACTTTATGATTTCACGCCCGATCCATCCACGCCAGGTGAATTGCCTTTTATGAAGGGCGATATCATCCGTATTCTCGATCGAGTGTACACTGAATGGTGGCGTGGTGAATGTAGAGGACGAGTCGGTATTTTCCCGGTCAACTGGGTTCAGGTCATTCCTGATCTTACGAGAGATGAAATGATCAAGGAAGCGAAAGAGGAGAGTGAGGTTTTTGGTCAGGTTGGGAATGTGGATCGATTGCTGGATTTACTGCGGATGGAAGAAAGAGGTGATCGAGGAGATGCTGAATTGGCAGTGAGTTTCTGTTAGTATCCACCAGAGAAAAGAGCTGATGCTTTGTGCGACAGGATCTGTACGGCCAATGCGTCTCACTTAGACCAAAGATCCAGAAACTGATCGATAAGTATACGGACAAGAAGAGTGAGTAGTTGTCCATCTTTCTATCATAACAGACTGATTTGAACAACAGACGAGTATTTGGAGATTCATTCCAGATTTGTTGGAGCGGAAAGACAATACATCGCTATGCAAGACGCTTCTCGGCAGCTGCACGCATCTCAACAGCAGCAATATTATGCATCACAAGTTCCAGTCCAGCAGCAACAACCTGCTGTCCAATCTGGGTTTCAACCGCAGCAGCAATCTTCGCATGCTCCAATTACGCAAAACCCTTCACACGCGCCGCATCAATCCGCGCACTATCAGCCTGGTCCAATCCAACAATCACCTACACCTGCTCCTCAACAATACGGCTACCAGCAACCATATCCCGCAGTCTCGCAACCTGAACATCAGAATATTGCGCCAGAACAGTCAAATTACGTCCAACCTTACGCATCTGGCTCTGCAGCTTCTTCTCAACCATATTATGCACAACCTCAAGGTAGTCCAGCCATTAGTCGACCAGGAGTAGAACATAACAACTCGTATGGTTATTCGACTGCTGCACCACAATCTCAAGCATTACAAGAAGTCGGCTCTATGCATCTACAGAATTCTGGTCCCCCACCAGCAACACAGTACTATCAAGGAGCACCTCCGGTACCTCAGCAACAGCAGTATTTGCCTCAGCAACATTGATGTTGAAGCCTGTTCATGGATTGGAGAGACTTGGATTGACGGATATAAGACTGTACATCTAGTGGTTCGGCTGTGCAATTAATCATGGTAGTCTAAGCTACACGATACTAAGCTGCCACTTTTTTTGTCGCTATCGGCTAAATCAATGCTAGTTCAATCAGTGACTGAATGCATGCGTGGTTGCACCACATTCGTTGTTCACTCGTAAGAAGCTTAAGCCGGTTGGCAACAAGTTCAAACGGGAAGCAAAAAAAGGAGTTGCCATAAGGTAGGCTCTTTAAATCGTCTTAATCCCTTGTAAGGGTCTAACATTGCAACCTCGCGATCTCTAGCAATTCGGTAACCAGCCTACAACGTTGCTTTGCTCAGCGGACTGACTGGACAACGCTGCGGTTTAAGAAAGTTCAACACAATGTTTTCACTCAGCATTGAAGGCAATCACTGGCAGCCAACTAAAGACGATGTTACGCCAGAGCGAATTTAAGAGTAAATCCATTTAATGACCCCATGACTTCACCAAAAAGGTAGCCATTACAGCTGAAAGCACAAGAAATGCTGTGGCACTATATATACTAGTGCAGTATTTTGTAAGTTTTAGTCTGGTGGAGACCAAAAAATCAGTTCAATTTGAATTTCACGCTGGACGCCAGCTGTTCTTTGAACGATGACCGATGCTACAGCACTCAAGAATTTAGATCACCTTCAAAGCTTCGCTGCATCTTTGCAGACAACTTCGCCCTTCCTCTATTCGTCTGCTTCTGCGCAACTTCGTCTTCTCTCCCATCAACTTCGAGTCCCTTTCCAAGCTGATGCAAGATGCAAGCGATGTCAAAGCGCAGAACATACTGTTCGTGTCGCACGATCCAAGAGAAACAAGAAAGCTGGACTCAAGCTTAGAGCGATTTGCAAACAATGTGGTTGCGAATGGGTCAAGGAAGGGCAAACTTTAGAGCAAGAGACTACTGTTGCAAGTGTGAGGGTACAGCCAGCATTGCAGTCACCAGCAGCATCAATCACTCCGACTCCTCAAACTTCTGCTTTGTCAACCCGTGAATCCTCTCCTGCTTCGGTACCGATCGTCAAAGCAAAAGCAGCAAAAAGGAAGAAGGCGAAAGGAAGCGGTCTACAGAACTTGCTCAACGACGCAAAGAAAGACAAATCGTCAAGCGCATCAACTTCTTCAGCTTTGGGCGACCTGTTTCGTCAAATCTAAAATGTATTATTGCATTGCTTTCCGAGAAGCATGACTTCTTATCTACAATTGAAAACTCCTTCTCTTGATCTGGTCTACAAGCTTGAAGCTTGTGTAACTGGCCACTTTAAACGGACAGTCAGATGAAAGTAGGAAACGAACAACGGAACGACAACATACGTTGTAATTACCGGTCCTCTTGTATCCTGAATGCTTGCTGATAAAAGCATCTAGTTCTGCTGGACCTCTAGATCCGTATTCGTATTTCGCCAGCGGGACCTCTTTATTGTCAATAGCATGTAGCAGAGGAGTGAAGACTGTGACAGTAGATCAGTCTGCAACGTTGACGAGCAGAATAGCAAACATACTTTTCCATGCCAGATCGAGCTCATCGTCTCTCACGAAATTGCTGTGATCTCCTTTGAAAGCGTCCAACAGCAGCGCTTCGTAAGCCTGTGCGCGGAGTCTCGTGAGAATTCTGTGCGAAAAAATCATTGTCAGAATTGGCTCACCTCTGGAATCTTCAGTTCCGAAAATCTTCGCTTGTAAGTCAAATCCATTTCAGTAGGCACAGATTTCATCCCCAATCCAGGTGCTTTGGTGTTCATCTTGAGGTAAACAGCTTCACCGGGTTGTACACGGATAACGAGCTCATTGCGATCAATATCGGAGAAAATGCCAGCTGTCACATCCTTGTATTGAATTCGGACTACAGTCTTTTGTTCGTCGAGTGCTATGGTGTAGCAAGACATCAGATACCAATAAACAATAAGAGAGGCGATCACCACTTTACCTTTGCCTGCCTTGAGAATGAAAGGTACACCTTCCCATCGTGGAGAATCGATGTAAAGAACAATAGCTGCGAAAGTAGGGCAAACAGAGTCTTTTGGTACGGTCTCATCATCTAGATAACCTGGTTTTTGAGTTTTCGGGTTGGCAACGTATTGACCTAGAAGAGTATGTTCTTTTGTGATGGGCTTGATGTAGCGAAGAACCTTGGTCTGGAGAAATATAGATCGTTCAGTAATACCTCAAGAGACTGATGATACAAGCACACCTTCTCATCGCGGATATCTTCGGCTGAGAAGGAGAAAGGTCTTTCCATAGTAAGAATGCTCAGGACTTGGCAGAGATCTGTGTAGAAGTAGAGATTTGCTTCAGCATGAAGACTAACAGAGAGCTTCTGTCAGGCGCACGATTCTGCATCACATCCCTGATGATACCAAACTCATCGAAATAACCACCTCTTCCTTCTGTGCCAAATGGTTCCTTGAAAGTAATTTGAACATTATCGACCAGGTTCTTGTTGAAACTTGAGTCGAGAATGGAGTTACCGAATCGCAAGATCAAAATGTTCTTAACCATTTCTTTTCCAAGGTAATGATCGATTCTGAAGATTTCAGGTTCTTTCCATTGCTCCTTCAACTTGGTTTGCATCTCTCTTGATGATTCCAGATCTTTACCAAATGGTTTCTCAACAATGATTCGATTGGTTCCATCTTTAGAGTAACAATTCTCTTTCAACCCTTTTGCGACAGAAGTGAAAACAGAAGGAGGTAAAGCCATGTAAAAGATTCTGTTTCTTGTAGCTTCCTTGTTTGAAGAAGCATAAGTAGCATCTTCGATTTCAGTCAACTTCTTATCCAGAGTTTGGAAAGCTTCAGCTTTATCGTAAGCTCCAGCAACATAAGAGCAGATGGAAAGGAATTCGGAAACTTTCTTCTTGTGTGCTACGATAGTAGGTTGAATGTGTTCTGAAATGCGTTTGTGGTATTCCTGTTTGTTTGAGCGAACATCAATTCGGCTAATACAAAGTTGAATTTACCAAACACTACTAACCTCATCTGACATCTTTGTACGAGCGTATCCAATGATATGCATGCCATCGGGTAAGAATCCATTGACATAGAGACCGAAGAGAGCAGGGAAGGTCTAAAGCACAAACAAGTTTTGAGCACACCAATGCGTCAGCGAAGGCTTGTTGCGAAAGGGGACAGACCTTCTTTTTTGCTAGATCTCCTGATGCGCCAAGTACAACGATGCAGGTGTTCGAAGAGAGTTCAGCAGCTTGAGCTAGAGAAAATGAAATGTCGCAATGATGAGATTAGCATTCTGCTTTTACAAAGACTCTCTGCGGTTGAAGAGGGACCTACATTGCCCGCTAGATGGAATAGGTGCTGCCATGATGTCGTTATTTATCAGTTGAACAAAGAAAACAGGTCACGGTAGAAACCAAGGGCCGGAGATCAGCATCAGAGATAATCTCAGGCAAACAGGCAAACATGACAGAAGCTTATGCCTAAGTGATACAGCTATCTCGGTGAAGATCGAATTCCGTCACATGTGATTCTAGTTTACATTTCAAGCCGGACAGCAGTCAATACACTCAATGATGGTGTTCTAACGAATCCAGGTATTGACGTCTGTGGAAGTTCTCATCTGTTTCTCCAGACTTCCGCGACAAAGGTGCTGTGATCGCTCGTTAGACGGACAGAAAGCTGAAGGGTGAAGGAAACTGACTCCACTTGGGTTCCTCTTGAAAGAGTCTTTCTGCTTTTACAAAGTCTCGTTCATCCAGTGTAAAGCGATGATAGATACCAGCAGGTAAGACAAGCAGGTCATCTTTCTCCATAGCGACTCGAATCCAGTTCTTGTCCGTTGCATCTATTTCCGTCAATACATTACCTCGAACAACAGACAGAACGAGACGATCTCACCTCGTACATCAAAATAACCAGATCCTTCTTTGATATATCGAATTTCTTCATCCTAAAAGAGTCGACCAATCAATGGACGTTCTGCCAGTTGTCATCGATAACAAGCTCTCACCTCGTGCAAATGTTCATCAAAGAAACTCTTCAGTTTGGTCTCGTACATATCGCCAAGCCCTTCTCTCGAGACTGTAATGATGTCCCTTTTGTCGCAATGAGCTATCACAACTCCACAACACCGCTTTGCATGACTACTGACCTGCATTTGTAGCCTCGCTCTTTCGCTAAAGCATCCACTTGTTGTTCATCTTGCTGAGGTAACGAGATAAGACCTAATGATTTGAGGACGTCCAATGAAACAGGTTCGCCTTCATGCGGAGCTCGTTGATCTCCTTCAATATTGTCGTAGTAGCTGCAGATATTCGTCAACCATGAATGTGGTGAGCGGTTCACAGACTCACTATGCTTTCATTGTGTAATGGATTGATTGAAAGAGTTGTTTGCAATTTTATTGAGCGAGGTTGTTTGAAGACCATGACCTGTCTACTCCTTTCTAATAACTTTCTGACATCGCACAAAATGTACAGTACAGCTTGAAGCGCCCCGACATGTGTCGAGCTGCGGTCAGCATTGCACCTCGCTTCCTTGAATGTCACATCAACGCAAGCTGGGCCATGCTTTTTCTCTGCTTTTGTGCCTAATGTATTGCTGTGATGCGGGATCAATCTCTACTCTCAATGTGCTTCTGCAGAGCCAGCGATGTGTTGCATGCATTAATTCCGGCCAGACCTGAACCAGTATTATGTAGCTTGGATCTAGTCGATGCATCGTCTGGAATTTGATTCTCTTGCCTGATATATTCACGTAGCCGATGCTTTTCCTTTCAAAATCTGTCTCTTTAGATGTCTGTTGCTCTCGCTGCCATATTGCATGGCGCTGAACATGTGAACGAGAGAACCGCTTTCAAGCTAAAAGTGCTGGTTCGCTGTCGACTCGGGGCACTCATCCTGCCGCGTGCGTGCCTAGTATGCGGGAAGCTAAAGCTGACGGACGATATGCTTGAAATGAGCGGAGGTGACTTGTGCGCTTGTCAGGTTCACAGATAGCGGCAGGCAAGGGAGAATATGCAGAGTGGATCCCAAAATCAATGTTAACATATGTAAAGCTTTGCATACTAGCGCGCCGCTCTACCTAACAAACATTTTGCCTGTGGACCTTATGACGTTCTTGCCAAAACGACGAGAACGCAACATGTCAGTCCAAGATATCCCTACCAAGCCTTACGAAGGCCAAAAGCCTGGCACATCAGGTCTGCGCAAGAGGTGAGCTCTTGACTTTGATGCCCGTCCATGCTGATTCCTAATTTCATGCCAACAGAGTGAAAGTATTCCAGCAAGAAGTTAGCTATTCCTCCCCGTCTATTTATACGAGAGCTAATTGTTGAGAGTAGAACTACACTGAGAACTTCATTCAAGCTATCCTGTCAGTTGCTTTACTCGACGAACATGAGATGCGGAACTGAGCTTCCTATGAGAACAGCGATGGCATGCCAAGTCCTGGCGCCAAAGGTTCCACTCTGGTAGTTGGTGGTGATGGCAGATACTACTCTGAAGATGTGAGCTCCTTCAGAATTATGTGCAATTGCGGAGCCTCATGCATTTAAGCAGTGCGTACAAAAGATCATTCGCATCGCAGCTGGTAACGGTCAGTCTACTTAGCAACCAAGCTGTGCCGTACTGAAAGGGAAACAGGCGTCAAGAAGCTCTTGATCGGTCAAAAGAGCATTCTTTCTACACCAGCTGTTTCTCACATCATTCGCGCACGCAAAGCTACAGGCGGTATCCTTCTCACCGCTTCGCACAACCCAGGAGGACCCAATGGTAGGTTTAGATGTTGCCCTTTGTTGACCGCCTGATCATACTCGCGCAGCTGATTTCGGTATCAAGTACAACGTTTCGAATGGAGGCCCAGCTCCTGAAAGCGTCACCAACAAGATCTATGAGATTACAAAGACAATCTCATCCTACAAGTCAATGGATTTACCAAAGGTCTGTCATGTCGAACCTATGCGTCTGCCCCAAACTGAGCCGTGATATTATGATAAATAGGTCGACATCTCCTCTGTTGGCACCCAGACTGTTGGACCTATTGAAATTGAAGTTCTCGATTCAGTCAAAGACTACGTTCAACTGCTCAAATGCATCTTCGACTTTAAGACCATCAAAGACTTCTTGCATTCAGACAAAGGCATTACTGTCCTCTTCGATGCTCTGAACGGTGTCACTGGTCCATATGGCAAAGCAATCTTTATCGAAGAATTAGGTCTATCAGAATCCAGCTGCCAAAACTGCACACCTCTATCTGATTTCGGTGGTTCTCATCCTGATCCTAACTTGGTCTACGCACACTCTTTAGTCGAACAAGTAGAAAAGAAGAACATCGCTTTCGGTGCTGCTTCAGATGGAGATGGTGACAGAAACATGATTTACGGCGCGGGAGCTTTCGTTACTCCTTGCGATTCGGTTGCTATCATCGCTGATTGGGCGGAATCCATTCCCTACTTCAAAGATGGTGTCAAAGGTTTAGCAAGATCTATGCCAACAAGTGGTGCTATTGATTTGGTTGCCAAAGCAAAAGGGTTCGAGATGTTTGAAGTACCAACGGGTACGCATTTGCATTATTTGCTCGAGTCGCATCATACTAATTTGAAGCACAGGCTGGAAGTTCTTCGGTAACTTGATGGATGCTGGTCGTCTTTCTATCTGCGGCGAGGAAAGTTTCGGTACTGGATCCGACCACATTAGGGAGAAGGATGGTCTTTGGGCTGTCATGGGTAAGTTTGACAACGTGGGTCCGGCTTGAGCTTATTAGGAACACATTTTCTTCCAGCTTGGCTCAATATTCTCGCTGTAGCTGAATCAAAAGGTGTTTCTGGAGGCATTAAAGGTATTTTGGCAGACCACTACAAGAAATACGGTCGATCTTTCTTCTCTCGGTACGTAGATGATTTTGGCGATAAGCAGACTGAAAGGCTAATGTCTATTGTCCAGCTACGATTATGAAGAAGTTGATTCGGAAGGAGCCAACAAGCTCATGAAAGATCTGGAAGCGAAATTCGGCGAATCAGATTTCGTTGGTTCTTCTCTCAAGGCAACTACTTCTTCCACTACATTCAAGGTCAAGGAGTGCTCCAACTTCTCTTACACTGATCCGATCGATCAATCCGTCTCCAAGAACCAAGGTCTCTATGTTCGCTTTGAAGATGGATCGCGTATTGTTTTCCGGTTGAGCGGAACAGGAAGTTCTGGAGCTACTGTCCGAATGTATGCGGAGAAGTACTCAAAGGATGAATCGGAATTCTTGGGAGATACTCAAGAAGGACTCAAACCTTTGATTGAAGTTGCATTGGCTTTGACGAAGTTGCAAGAAAACTTGAAAGTCGATAAGCCGACTGTTATTACTGTAAGAAATTGCTCTTGGTGGTTTGAATGATGCTGAGATCCTCTCAATAGTAAACGGGCTCTAGGGAAAAGGGGTAAAGAGGATGATAAGGGCAATAAATGCGTAATATTAAGAATCAATTGCAAAAGAATACAATTCACAACCGTCAGCTATCCAGAGCTTGGGTATTTCAGTATTCTCCTCGAAAGCCATAGCTGTGATATTCGCGAGAAAAGTCTGGTTGCCCAACGATTGCGGTGTATCGAAGGTGATTGGTTCGGCAGACCCGCTGCTAATACTCCATACTCGTACTTTTTGGTCTTGCCCTGCTGCAACTACGACATCATTCCGCCAGACATCGACGGCGAGATTAGGAGTGTACTGATTAACGTGATTGTTGAGATTGAGCACTGCTTTTGGCCTATGGAATCGGCGATCATAGATAGAAAGCTTTCTAGTAGTAATAGACGTGTTCTCAGTAAAACAGCGACACAAGAGTAAATTGCGCGCACCCGTTGAATCCTGCCGCAAGCATTAGATCTGGACCTAATAGCTGAAGGTTTGTGACAGAAGAGCCAAGATTCCATGTACTCTTAAGCACAATTGAGCCTATGATCAGTGTCAAGATACAGCAATCTACCTGAGGCCGATTCTTCTTGGTGTCGACTGTTCTGATATCAAACAGTGACACTTTCCCGTTACGCATTCCAGCATGTATCAAATTTTCTTCCTGAGCCAAAGCAAAAACGGAAGACCCCGTTTGTATGCGAATGAGAGGTGTAGCTGCCAAATCGCGTGTAACAAGCAGATGCTTGTCACAGCCTATCTCCCGGTCAGCGTAATCGCAGAGGGTTTGAAACACGACTGACCGATCCCAATAGCGGAAGATGAGATAGAAGACGTCCAAATAGACGTTTGCTTTGGCTTTAGCTTTATTGCGCTACCACGTTTATCAGGCCTAGCAGGAAAACAACCTCAGCTGAACGCACGGTTGAGAAGCTTCGGTGCGACCGATGAATATTGTTGCAGGAGCCATGCAAGTAGCCCTGAGTATTGAGGTCAAGCATGGACAGAAACTGATGAGCGGACTTACACATAATTCTCTCTTGTTGAAGCTATCGAGGATATTCCATCTGGTAAGAACTGATCCGTAATCCACGGACTTGTTCTTCCATGCTGCCCATTATGAAGATCGTTTACAGAAGAGTGCAAGATCGTTCCATTCGAAGTGCCCAGCCGTATAGCCCTATCTTCATTGATCGTTAGACAGCTGATACCATCTCCTAGAACCAGATCAGGCTGATGTATCTTTGCTGTTGGTGTGGAAGCTGAAGCTGTTAGAGCAATAGCTTCTTTCTGTCTAACATAGATGGAAAATGAACTCATGTAATCAAGCACCACGAGCAGAGAAAAGCGCACAAGCGATGTGAGGTATCAAGAGGGTGATATTGAGGCAGAAAGAATGTATGAGATAGCTTCTGCCTCTTTCTCGCTGGACTGATTTGGTCATCAATAATCTTTGCGTTTGAAATGGGTTTTGCAGTAGGCGGAGCTATGCGAGGTCGACCGGGAATGATTTTGAAGTATCTACGTTTCACTTCATCGTATTCATAGCCTGGAATATTCATGCAATGGTATATTAAACAAGGCTGTTGCAAAACAACCCTTTATGTGTGACCCAAATCTCTTGACAGCTGACTATAAAGTGATGTCCACTTCTGTTTCTCCCTTGCAAGCCTTTGCTTTCGTTTTCGCAGCGAGATGATAGGTCGATCTTCTATCGTCTTGACTGGTTTCAGTTTGGTCAAACCGATTCCAAGCCTATCATCTTTGAGTTTCGTAGGGATCGGTCCAAGTCTTCCTTGACTATTGAGACCTAGACCAGCTTCACCGCTCCAGCCAGATGCTTCCAGCATAGTTCGACCGATACCCTACATTAAAGAGAGATCAGCTTCACAACGCAGATTCCGATAAACTGACTCACAGCTACTTGAAAGTGCGCAGGAGGTATTATCTTCTCCTTGCCATCCTTTGCAAACTGATGCCCAATACCTCCGACATGACGTTTCCAGTCAATTGCGTTAACTTGAGCTTGACAAGCTTCACAATATATCTCGTCCTGTTCAATCACTTGCACCTCATCCTTATCTAGCTTCTCAAGGGTGACAGCAGATGTGGAAGCAAGAGGAACGATAGAACTGTAGATGTCTTTCACTTCCTGGCCTGATCTCGGGACAATGGTCGACGTTGTACCTTGTGAAGCTCGAACAAAACGAGGAGCAATGCTGTATCTACCAGTTGGATAATGCTGGGACCATTTTGAGTCGATATATTCGTTGGTCATGGTAAATCCAAGGTAGATCGCCTAGAGTTGCTGAATTGACAGAGGATGAGATTCGGCCCCAGTGCAAACGCCAGCAATAGTCACTACGAGTCCTTTAGCCGGCCCCTTCTTATCCTCAATTCCAGGCAACTGCTGACTTGCAAAGTCTGAACTATTCTCTTCCGCCTCTGCTTTGTCAACAACGATCTTGCATGCGCAACTCTTTTGCTTCGAAGACCTGCACTCCGTGGTAGACTTGATCCTTTGCTGAAAGAAGAGATACTTGATGGCGGTTTGGATGAAGATCTCGATGATTCTGAGGAGGAAATTGTCAAATTACTAAACGTTTGGCTGCGTCTCGCTGCTTCGCATTTCTGCGTGCAGCCTGCCTGTCTGTGCTATCATTCCTCTTTTACGAGTTTGCGTTTGCTTCTGTGCAGCTCTTTTGGCCAATCAGGAAAATCAGCTTTTCGCTAAATTCCGGGCTTTCTTCTCTCTCTCTAAGTCTCTGGCGCTCTCTGTGTGGACGACGGATTGATGCGAACTCGTTGATTGCCGTTTGCGAAGCTGTCAGTCACTGCAGTAATGCACATGAAGATCCCTTACGATCTGCGCAATGCAATCTGTCAATCTCGTCTACTAGCTTGTTTCATGGGACTGCAGTGTTCATATAGGGTTGTTGACTGCTTCCTCTACGAACGATAGATAATTGGCGCGATTATCTTCGTCAGGGTCCACGGGACGAGCCATCCAACACTGTCTATGCGATGAATGGGAGCCATGGACCGGTATCACCATTTCCTTATTGGCTCTTGAGTCGTTCAGTGACCTTTTCGATTGTTTGATGGACGATGAATGAGATGGTATGAGGAAACGATGATGCGAGATTTTTGATTGGCTTCGCAGTCAACTTCAGCCGGCAGCTACGAGATGAAGCGGTATTCGAGTCAAGATAGCCAGAAGTGGAGAAGGGCAAACATTGCCCAAGTATAGAGCAACCGGGGCAGAGACATGCGCGTAATCTACCGAAGCGATTTACAGAAGGGAATTGATGAGTTCTTCACTGCTCGACATACACCAGAATGCCCGCGAAAGCTATAGGCAAAGGTACAATCACGACCTGGAGTTCTTCTGTGAATACTGGATGTGTATAAAACTTCGATTCTCGATTCTTCCGCGAACCATCTCTGCTTTCGATCTCATTGTTCCGTTCTCTGAGAAGTATAAGGAGGATATGAAATATATAATACGCTTCTATCTAGCGAAAAATTTGTGTCAGATGGTGCTAGACTTTCGTGTATCATCACTTGCAACGCAACACGCATCGTCATCCGTGCTTTGAGAGTACTTGCAAAGTTGTCTGCGATTGAGAGACGGCAGATCATGGCAAAGTCGAAACGATGAAACGACGAAACGATGTGACTTCATCTCCAAGAAAACTTACAAACAGCGGGCTATTAGATTGTGTTGTACGCAAAGACTGCCACACCACATCGAGGTCTGGGGTTGTGGCGCAGTGGTAGCGCGTATCATTTGCATTCCGCTTGCCTTGATAAGGCCTTGAGTTCGATCCTCAACTGCTCCAAGTTCATTCTTTTTGCATCTTGTCTTGACTTTTTTTTGGCATCTGCACCTTGACTTCAAGCATTTTCGACTTATTCCTTCTCCTCATTCTTTGCTAGGCCTTGAGTTCCAAGATCCTCAACTGCTCCACTTAGTTCATTCTTTTTGCATCTGCATCTTGTCTTGACTTTTTTTTGGCATCTGCACCTTGACTTCAAGCATTTTCGACTTATTCCTTCTCCTCATTCTTTGCTAGGCCTTGAGTTCCAAGATCCTCAACTGCTCCACTTAGTTCATTCTTTTTGCATCTGCATCTTGTCTTGACTTTTTTTTGGCATCTGCATCTTCACTTCAAGCATTTTCGACTTATTCCTTCTCCTCATTCTTTGCTCGGCCTTGAGTATCACAGCTCGCCAGGTGCTTCAACCTGTTGCTGATTTCTTGCCCCTTTTCGCCCTTCTTTTCTGCAGCTTGCAAGCGCGGTTTATACTCGTCTATTGAAAGCTTGTTCCCATGTGCTAAAGTAGTAGACATCAACGACGACGAGTATGAAGAATGTCACAGCCTCAAGTTGCACTTCAGTTTCATGGATATTGCCCAGTCACATTGTACCAAAAAAGTTAGTCGTTATCGCTCACTGTGCAACCAAAGGCTAACTTCACTCGAATAATATTTGGATCTCGGTCCAATGACGTTCGCAAACAAAGCGGGAAAAGCGAAAATGAAATTCAGCCAAAGCTACCCGTTCTCGAACTTACAGATGATCAACGCGACTACTTTCGACCTTCGACATATTCCCTGACCTGAAAGTGGGGTACAACCAAAGTGGATCTATCAGATGAAGTGAATGAGGAAGCTTATGCTAGCATTGTCAAGGGACGATTGCTCGAAAACGACTTCATAGAGGATGACAATGGGTCAGGTTATGTTGACAATGGCATGGAAGAAAAATGGGCAGAAGAATGGGCAAAGATGATGGTGGATCTAGTCAGGAAGAGGGAGATCGTATGCTCCTACACTTTTCTATTGTTTATACTTAAATGTATTCATTCAGGCAAAGGCAAGAGGCGGAATCGCAAGAAAGACGCGAAAGGCAAACCTGAACCCAAGAAAAGGGTCACTGCGACAGTCTTCTCAAAATCGAATGGTAAAGCTGCTGCTGCTGCTGCATCTCGACCGGCTGCAACAGACATCAATCTTACAAAAAACAAGTCGAGGTAGCCCAGGGAGCAGACATCATGTCTTCCTTGCTAGGCCTCCTAGACGATGCGACTGCTACTTCCTTCCTCTCTTTTTCGACAAGTCGTAAACGTAAAACTTCACCAGAACTTCAATCAGCTACCTCTAATCCGTTACGCACTTCTACCTCTTCTTTCCGCAGACCACGCTGCTTGAATACGCTCACACCTAGCGGAACTTCTTCATCTGGTCCTTATGTTGATTTGCTTTCGACTGCAAATGGTGCTTCGTCCGTTGGCGATCTACCTTCTTCAGCAAAGAAAGCTCGTCCTAGTCCTTCTCACAACATGGACAACTTCACTGACCTGTCTTTCGGAAATGTGTTCTTCGATCGAAGGAGATCTAGATATGGTCAAAGAAGAAGTGGACGACGATATGTTCGTCAAGCCAAATCAAGTCAATGCTCGACTAGCTGCCGCACCTCCTAGGAAGCTAGTCAACACCTCTTCTATCAAACCCGCTCGTCCATTATCATTATCGCCTACTCCTGCTGCGGATAAAGCGGACGTTTCCAAAGACAACAAGAAACCGAAAGGTTTGGTATTGCGATTAGCTGCTCAAGGTGTTACCGCTTCTGAGTCTGCCGATCTACCTGTTTTGGAGGATTTGACTGCTGCTGTTAACGGAAAGAAAGGCAAAGCCAAACAATATGATGCACCTTTGACGAGCAAGATCAAAGCTTGTGAATTGGATGGCGAAACTTTGAGGTTCTATTGGTTGGATCACATGGAAGTCAATGGTGTTGTTCATCTTTTTGTCTCTGGCAAAGTCCTTGATCACGAAACTGGCAAACATGTTTCTTGCTGTGCGAGCGTAGAAGGGATTGAGAGGAATCTATTGGTTTAACATCGAGGCAAGAAGTCAGAAGAAGAGAAGCTAGCTGTGAAAACCAATGGAAAACCTGAAATTAAGAATAAGAAGAAAGTAAAGAAACAGATGGCTGCTGATGAAGAGGAAGATGAAGCTACTGGTTTCGAAGAGTCAGACGAAGAAGAGTCCAAAGAAGAATCAGAAGACGATAAATCTGATTATGGACCTCCTTTAGATGAGGTCTATGACGATTGCGACGAAGTCAGGCAAGAAGCTGGAATTGTATCTTGTGCTTCTAAAGAAGTTAAGCGCAAGTATGCCTTTGAGCTTCCTGGAGTGCCTGCAGGAACCAAGTACCTCAAAGCGGTTTATGGCTTTGATCGTGAGTCAAATTTCTCATTGGTTGGCTGGGTGAGCTGACAGGGTGAGTTGACAAATATTGATAGAACCTCAACTATATATGGATATGACAAGAAGAACCTTCAAACGAGTCTTTGGAACAAATACCTCTGCCTTCGGACTCTTTGTCATCAAGCGAAGGATGATGGGTCCTCGTTGATTGAAAGTGAAAAATGCCGAGCTGAGCGGCAAAGATGTAAGTCCTTCGATCTCCATCTTATTGCCTATTTTCATGTCCATCGCATTAGGTCTCCTGGTGCACATTGAAAGTGAAAGTCAGATCACCAAAACATATCAACCCTTCCAAAGACAGCGACCCAAATGCGCCTAAAGATGTGCCACCCTTGACGATGATGAGTCTGAGTTTACGAACCATAGTCAATCACAACGAAAACAAGCGCGAAATCGTCTGCGCTACCGCTCGAGTTCGGGAAGATTGTACGTCTTTCATTATCGCCCAAGCTGCTTCATCGTAGTATTGAGTCCTCTGTTCAGCGACTTGGAAGATACAACTCCGATCCAGAAACAAGTATGCTCTGTGCATACTGTTGTTCGACCTTTGGCAGCTTTTCCCGCTGAAGTTGTTCGTTTGGCTAAAACGAAAACACCTAAAATCAGGCCTGTCAGGACTGAGAGAGTGGTCATTATTCAGGCTCTAGGTAAGCCAATAAATCAACAATACTCGGATGAAATATCTTATTGGATCTACAGCATTAATACAACGCTTCGATCCTGAAGTGACCGTCGGTCGCAAGTTCAGTGGAGTGCTTCGTGACGTCCTCTTAAATCGTATGAGGGAACTCAAGGCCGATCATTGGTCAAGATTGGGTCGGTTTAGACGAGATCAAATGGCCAAGGCTCGAGAATAGTCTGGGTTCGCATCTGCTTATTCTAAATTGTCCTCGATCTCGCTTCTGAAGGTCTAAAGGCGAGCCTTTACAAGCACCGTCAGCCTGATTGCTGATGACAGATAATGTCAAAGCATAGTTGGCTCTGCAACCTGGTCTTCGACCCAAATGTGCTCATGTCAACTTAGAATCGAAAGGCAAGGTATGCCAGGAAGATACAGCTGAGCCAGCTGGGCACCCCTCCTTCCTGCTCGCCAGTATTGCGAGATAAGATTGGCCTGCTGATAGTCTTTGCGAATACTCGCCCTTATCAAAACATGCAAGAGCGGGCAGAACGCACTGATACGCGCTCCTGCGCCACAACCCCAGACTCGATGTGGTGTGGCAGTCTTTGCGTACAACACAATCTAGTAACCCGCTGTTTGTAAGTTTTCTTGGAGATGAAGTCACATCGTTTCGTCGTTTCATCGTTTCGACTTTGCCATGATCTGCCGTCTCTCAATCGCAGACAACTTTGCAAGTACTCTCAAAGCACGGATGACGATGCGTGTTGCGTTGCAAGTGATGATACACGAAAATCTAGCACCATCTGACACAAATTTTTCGCTAGATAGAAGCGTATTATATATTTCATATCCTCCTTATACTTCTCAGAGAACGGAACAATGAGATCGAAAGCAGAGATGGTTCGCGGAAGAATCGAGAATCGAAGTTTTATACACATCCAGTATTCACAGAAGAACTCGAGGTCTTGATTGTACCTTTGCCTATAGCTTCCCGGGGCATTCTGGTGTATGTCGAGCAGTGAAAACTCATCGATTTTATATAAGTCTTCTTCTGTAAAATCGCTTCGGTAGATTACGCGCATGTCTCTGCCCCGGTCGCTCTGTTCCCGGAAAAGGCGTCTCCTTTTCACTTCTGGCTACCTTCCACACGACCACTCTGTAGCATGCAAAGGCATGCTGATGACAGCTTTGAGTTGTACGGAGTAAATGGACAAGGTCAGTGACAGTCAAAATGATTCGCGACATGACATTGAAGGCTAAGTGCGCAGGCAATTGCTGGATAAGTATTACGATGCTAGTGGACAGCAGACGTGAGTGCATGCTCTTATGCGTCCAAGTATGTGCTGATCTCAGTCATTAGAGCATACACCTACCGTAAGCAATCTTTCGCTCGCATATCAACCAGATAACAAAAGACAATGAACAGATAACGCAAATGGATCTGTATACCACAAAGTCCTTAGATTGAAGTCAATGTACCGAGCAGCACCAGGGTCGCATCTGCATAGTGTGAGATTCGTTGTAAACAGGCGAAAAGCAGCTGACGAGATCGCAGTGGGAGCAAGTAGATGGGAAAGATAGAATCAGAGAAGCGACACTGGATTGTGAATGTGTAGACTGTCAGCCAAATGATACGGAAACAGAAGATTCGCTCTATGTCAAGAAGGAAGAGGATTCGGATTGAGGAATATGTGAATGGTGTATGTATAAATGGCATGGTATACCAAGAAGATTGTATAATACAGTAAGTTTATAACACGACAACCCAAACATAAGTATCGTATAACTGAGCACCGAGCAACAAGCCTTGCTGTTGCGCTGGTCAATGCATGCAGGGTCGCAATAGCACTCCATGCTCGCTTAAGAGCAGCAGGAGTATGGTAACGAGATGGTATTGAAACTCGTGCATTTGCAGATGGCAGTAGGAAGCAGAGATCTCATTCGTTATTATGACCAAGACGTCGAGTCGAGTGGCATGCTTCGACACCCGCCCAGTACGACCTTGACAGCTGAAGCGCGCAACAGTCCTGATAAGACGGGCGACCTCTCACCTGGAGCTGCGAATCTCTTCGAAGCCGATTACACAGACGAGCGAGCAATCAAAGCCTTTGCAGCAGCTTTAGCAGCTACCAGCGATGCTGATCCTTATTCGAATCCTCCTTCATCCAACCCAGTTTCCGTTCGAGCTCTGCATGACTTTGCGCCTATAAAACAACGCATTCGGAAAGTTGGGGTTCCAGGATTGAAAGCTGGCAGCAGAGATGTCGTACGAGAAGGATGGGCGTATGATCTGAGCAGATGGCCATTGCTTGCTTTGCTCTTCACTCTCATTACCGTCGAATTCGTCATGTACATCTTGGTTCGTCAAGCGGTCAATGTGGTCGAGTACGGCTGGTATTGGTGGGGAAGAAAGCACAAGCTTAGAAAGGCGCTGCGAGAAGCACCGGATTACCCTAGTTGGAAGGCTGCAGCACTCAAAATGGATGAATGTCTCGGGTTTCACCTTTGGAAACGCAATGCTGTCTATTCGTACTATGATTCTCCGCTAGTCAAACGAGTTCGGGATAATCTGCGGCAGTTAAGACAGAAGGGCGATGCAGAATCTGTTCGCACTGTCTTGGAAAGTGCGTCTACTGTTTTTGAGTTCGAGTGTCGCTAAGTGCGTGTCAGTCTGCCTGCGATCGAATTTTGCTGGCCTAGAATCTGCGCGCATGTATTCGGAGACCTACTATGGAACCAAAGGTATACCAAAGGAGATTGTCAAGCGAAATGTTCTGACATCTGCTTCAGATCTCGTCGAAGACTATCAGAACGAAATCGAAGCCTCTCTTCAGTACATTCGAACTACTCCTGATCTGACCAAGGAAGAGAAGGCTGCCTTCTTCAGGCAAATTTCGAGACATTTCGGTTCGACTGCCTTGTGCTTAAGGTATTTTGTCTCTTTCTGGCACGCTTCGAAAGTTATCTTACTCTCTATTTTAGTGGAGGTGCCAGCTTTGGCTACTACCACTCCGGCGTGGTCAGAGCTTTGTTGGATGCGGATCTTTTGCCTCGTGTGATGAGTGGAACCTCTGCTGGCGCCCTAAGTCAGTCAATTGGTAACCGTTTACGAATATAGTAGAGCTTATTTACCTGCTCTACAGTTGCTGCTCTAGTCTGCACACGAACAAATGAAGAACTCAAGGTCTTGCTTGCTCCAGAACTTGCCGATAAGATCACAGCTTGCGAAGATGACTTCAGTGTGTGGGCAAAACGTGCTTGGAAGACAGGCGCTCGATTTGATCCTATAGACTGGGCAAGAAAAGCAACGTTCTTCACTCTGGGCTCTATGACCTTCCGCGAGGCTTACGAGCGCACAGGCCGAGTCCTGAACGTCTCAGTCGTGGTAAGTAGCGCTTCCTCAGGTCCGTAAAATCTTTGACCCATGAGATTATTCGCCTACAGCCGTTCGAAAACCACTCGCCTACCAAGCTACTCAATTATCTCACTGCACCAGACTGTTTGATATTTACTGCATGTCTCGCTTCTGCTGCTGTTCCCGGCATTTTACCTCCAGTCGTACTTCTCACTAAGAAACCCAATGGCGATATTGTTCCATGGGAGTACCAAGGGAAGCACAAAGATGGAAGTCTGCGCGTTGACAGTACGTTACTTAGCGATATCTCCTTATACGCCTAACTGAAAATGATGTTCGAGCAGTTCCACTACAAAGTCTACATTTGCTCTTTAATTGCAACTTCTCGATCGTCAGTCAAGTGAATCCACACATCAGCTTATTCTTGTCAGTCTCATCACTACGAAGTCTGCTGATGCTGAATGCGATTGTGTATCAGCTTTCAACCTCGAGGATCTCCTGGTCGGCCCGTTTCGCATCGGTAGGCAATAGCCCATATCTTGAGCACTTCTCATACTGACACTTGTCTAGTCGAGGCAAGGGCTGGCGAGGTGGCTTCTTGCTTTCGGCTGCGGAGCAGTATTTGAAGATAGAACTCACCAAAAACTTCAGAGTAGGCTGAGTTAGCGCCAAATATATCGATTGCTCACATGTCATCTTTCAGGTCATTCGTGATCTCGAACTACTGCCTTTGATGGCTGGAACAAATTGGTCTAGTGTCTTCTTGTCGGTAAAGTCAATCCTCGCTTTGCTATATAACTCATATGGAATTTCAGGCAACGCTTTGATGGCTCTGTTACAATTTGGCCACGGGCAAGAGCAAAGGATTGGATCCGTATCTTGACAGATCCAGATCGCAAAGAACTAGCTCGAATGATGGATGTTGGCTTGCGAGCAACTTGGCCCAAGATTCATATGATTGACAATCGAATGAAGTAAGTTCACTATGAGCGTTGCATTGGGTTGCGTGGAACTAAATGTTGGACTGTTCAGAGTGGAAAGACAAATTGACAAAGGAAGAGAAGAAGCTCGCGAGGCGCTAAGAGTACAAGGAGGCGCTTATCCTAGTCAAGCACCTACAACAGATTTCGAAAGCGCTGCTGAAAGTGATCTTGATTTCGAGAAGACCCCAAGAAGGCAAATTCGAAAAACAGTACATGAAAGAGCAGCAACCGTAGCTGCAGGAGATCAAGATGCTAATCACAATCAATTGAAGCGCGAAGAGATTATGCGACGTTTGGGTATCAAAAAGACGAGTCAAACTGCGCCTGGTTCGGGTAAGAAGAAGGTTGTGCGGAGAAGGTTTTCAATGGGCGATGCTATGGGAGAAGCTGGGTCGACAAGTCAGCATTATTCTTCCGCTGTCAGCTCTAGCGATTTGTCAAGTGGAGAAGAGGAGGAAGAAGAGCATTAAGAAAATGATTAGTTTTCGATGTGTAAATACTTTAGCATGTATACTCGCATTTTGATATTCCCTGTATGATCTAATCTAAAGCAGGAGATGCTACCCTTCTTTGTGCACCAGCAGGCGCAGAACTTCCGCCTCCACCACCAAACAATGAACCCATTAAGTTATTCAACATGTCATTCCCTTGTTGAGGCTTCTTGAGTCCAAAATAAATCTCGTCGAGCCTTGTTTTGCTCGCTTTGAGCGTTGCAGCTTTCAACCAAGGAATATCTTTCTCGTATTTTTGCCATAAGGCTGTCCATGCTGTTCGACCTGCTCCTTTTGCTCCCGTTGTAGCCAAAGGAGATCCAACACCGACTTGACAGCATAATATAGCCATTTGCAAGAAATTCAGTGCGGGAAGAGTAGTAACAATAAAGTGTTCTTCTTCAGCACTGAGTTTGCTTGGAATAGTGATTGAGGATTGATCGTAAGAATATGAAGGATTTGCAGAAAGGAAGAGATGAAGGAAATGTTGAAGGAAACTGCGGGCTCCAGTTATAGATGAGTTTTGCAAGTAGGAGAAAACACCTCGGGCGGCATATCGACCCGACCCCATTACTTTATGGCCATCTAGAAGTGACCAATCATAGAGCATTTGGGCCAGAGCACGAGCTGCGTCGCGTGTTTGAGCAGCGAGGAAGTGAGGTTCAGCAGCTGCGTAGTCTTTTTCTGTATTGAATGAGGTTAGGTCCATCACACAGCTTGACATCGTTCACTAACCTTTTGCTAGCATTTCACCGATATATAGATGCAATTGAGCGTCTCCAGCTGGCGATTCTCCGGTCTTTGCGGTCCAGCTGCAGATTAATAGTCAAACTTGGCAGAGGTCGTAAAGACTGCAGCGCTTACTTGATAGCTGCATGGATCAACGATATTCTCCAGGACTCACTTCGTCCGCAAAGAGATATCAGCTGAGTGATTTGAGCTGATCGCAATATGAGCCCTTTCGCAACCTCAATCAAGCTAAACACGTACCTCTCTCCTCGTCACCACATGGAACATCATGCGTAGCCCAAGTATCGATAAGATATAGACCCAGATCTGTTCCACTGCCCGCTTGACCTTTCTGCAACAACGCCTGAGCGCAAGTAAAGAGCATCGTTGCCGCTTCTTTAGCCTTGTCATCGTATTCAGTGCCTTTGAGTAAACGAGCAGCCGTACTTCGCTATCAACAGACGTTTGAGTTGTGTACGGGAACGACAAAGTCGGAAGCCAAACATACAGCTTTCAGGTGAGCGCTGTAATAGTCTTCATCTCCAACCAGTCGCAGGATAAGATCATTCGTTTTGGCTGTGGATGGAGCTGGCATGCTTTCACTTCACTTCACTTGATGGTGTTGGACAACCTACATTCGCCGGTTTGACCTAGTACAACGAATGTCTACCAAGTGTCTATCTCGCTTGCGCTGTCGTCTTGCCAAGTCCTCTTGCTGCTCTCATATTGATGAGCTGGTATCTTTGATGCTCTTCGCCCATCATTCTGACTTCACTCTGACTTGGCTGGATGTCATGTTCGCTTCAAGCTGCTGACCAGGCGAGCCTTAGTTGCTGAGGGTTCCTTCGTATCTCTCGTGTATCTTTTATATAGGAATGCCTCTCATAGCCCTTTGTCCAGCGGTGCTCATGAAGTTGACTTCGCAGAAGTCTTCGCTCTTTCCCTCTCTTCTCAATCAACTCTCTGTATCCAGGGTCAAATGGCAAGCATATCTACTTGCGAGCCTGACAACGAGTTGAGCGGGCCCCTTCTATGGCAATCTCCGTCACTGAGCAATGCAGAACTCCGATCAGAATCATGCCCTTCTGCTTCTCTGCGGTTTTTCGGTGGTGCTTGCTACATATCAAATCTACCAGTCGAGACTCTGGACGAGATTGCTTTGGCCTGCCTAGCATTTGATCGAGATACTGCTCGTAGGACACTTTGCGCTTTGGCTCTGTCAAGTAGACAAATAACTCTGTCGGCGCAACGGGCCCTCCTGCATCGTCTTCATCTGTATCATCCTCTCTCAATGGACTTGTTAGGCGAAACCCTTACTGCCAATCCAAAGTTAGGCAGAAGTTGCAGAATATTGGATCTACATATCGCTCCCCCTGGTAGCAATATCACTCGTAGGAAGATCAGTCTGGAGATCTCTCAACGTAGTCAGCTATTGGGTCTGACATTCTCTCGTGCGTTGTTTCTGAGCCAATTCAAAACTGTTCTCTGATATTGATTGATAATAGTTAGCCATCTTTCTCAGGTCTCGCATGTCAATCTCGTGTGCGACTATGACGCACCTGAAAGCCTGATCTTGCTACTTATGGCACGCCTAACTCAAGTCAAACACTTTACTCTATCCTCTTCCTCTGGCTATAAGAAACAGGTCTATATCACTTCCAGAGTCATGGATATTATCATTGGCGGATGGAAGACCCTAGTAAGCTCTAAATCACGTTGAGTTCGAGGCACAAGTGACGAATAGCTAGGAGCACGTTTCATTTGTCATGCCATGGGCTATATTAGCTG
Source organism: Kondoa subrosea (assembly GCA_039545335.1). Taxonomy (NCBI): domain Eukaryota; kingdom Fungi; phylum Basidiomycota; class Agaricostilbomycetes; order Agaricostilbales; family Kondoaceae; genus Kondoa; species Kondoa subrosea. Next base: position 447,212 of record BCIN01000010.1, read on the forward strand.
GTCTCTCCATTCCTAGCAAAGCAATCTTACCGGCAGCGCAATCGTCCATAGCTCAAGCTCGTCTCCAATCTCTGGAGATATCCGGCTATCGTGGCTCATTGGCAACCTTAGCTTCGATACTACAAGCGGCTAGACAATGCAAAGAGCTAAGGAAACTGTCTTTCGATTGTCCTTTAGAGTTAGTTCCAATGGTTTTATTATCTCCGAGCTCTGATGGATTCGGACAGCGAGCAAGGATGGGATGAGCTACATGAAGTAATCAGTGCAAGTTTCGAGCCCTATCAGCTTAAGTCGTTCGCCCTCTGGTCATGGTCTTACTCTTTTAGGAAGCCTCTGCTACATTTACTATCACGATCGCTAACACTCTCATCATTGCAACATATCACCATTTCTGCAAGTGACTTGAGCTCTTCCGTCATCGACGCCTTACCCAAATCTCTCGTAAGATTGGTCATCTGCACTCATACAGAATATGCTCCTATGGCCGAAGCGGAGCTTGCCAGTGCCCTACTACTCTCGAATTTGAAGAGCTTAAAGGAAGTGCTGCTGTATAACCCAAGTGCGAAAATAGACGATACACCAAGCTCAAGTTGGAAGATTTTGTTCGCACATGGTATCATTGTGGAAGTCGTCAACTCAGCAGATTCGTTGAAGTTGTAAGCCGGTGCAAAAGTAATAGACCAAACAATGTATCCACATGCAAAAACGTCACAAGTACTTCCGCCAAACATTTCCACACCATAAACCAAAACCAGACAATCAAACGCTACTCTTCTCCATTCATTATCTTGCGGGCTGACTTAAGCGGGAGATGCTTTAGATAGTGCTCCAGCAACACTAGACAGCGCAACTGAGTACTAATGAAGACCTTAAGCAACGAGCTTACCAGAACTTGCTGCGACCTAGATTCTTAGGACATTGCGCTTGATTGATAACTAGAGTACCTTGATCAGCTCAAGCATCTCTCCGCCGGGATGGAAGAACTCACCAATACCAGCACCATTCAGACCTTGGTAATCGCACATCAATACAGGTTTGCCATACATCTTCAAGCTGTATTGGCACTGCTGAGTAAAATTGTTGATGTTCTGATCGATCCAGCTGTCGATGAGCAGGTAAATACAAAGCGTATAGCACAATAGTAAGACGCACAAAGTAGCAGCTTGCTTCAAATACAGATTACCAGAGCGGAGAGGACACGCAGTGGCGCAGAATGAACCTTTGGAGCTACTCTTTTCAACTGTCGCAGGACAGCCAGCTTCCTTCTTGAGTAAATGACCTGTAGCGCCGTCATAGTTGCACTTGGTTTGCAGACGTTTGTTGTTATAGATGCATTGTAGACTGCTGTGATTCTTCTTTGACGATGTGACGAATACTTCGGCTTTGCCTGACACCAGACTTGCACTTGATAATTTGGGACAATTGAGATCTATGCAAAGTACATGAGCATGGCGGGGACCAAGATAAAGCGTGTACTGCACATTCTGATGTTGCGAGACTGGCCCTGAGTATTTAATATGCAATGAGCACGCGGCCGAGTAAACGAAAGCAAACAACCAACGAAGAGCCTACGCCACCAGCACTCTGTTTTGTAGTAGAAGGAGCCTTGGGAGTAGAAGCCGCGTTGGTAACGGCTAGGAAAGTCAGGACAAGAAGCGAAAAGAATTGCATGTTTGGAAAAGAGCGTGATTGCTGAAGAGCTTGAAGTGAATGACAAAGCAGAAAGGAGTTCAAGAGATTGGAAGTATACGGTATGAGAGAAGAGTAGACAAGAGCAATATTGCCAGATCCTAGGTGATATAGATAGATTGTTTGTAAAACCGTTGACGCGAATCGGAGCGTTATAAAGTTCCGCGCGGTCACCGCTCGATTACCCACGGGGTAGCTTAGCAAGCAATCTCTTAGCAATTCTTAGCGTGCAAGTGAAGGGCAACAGCCGAAACCATCCCATTATTGCATTGTTGCTGAAGAAGTAAAGAAATGTCCGAAAAATGTTAGCCCGAAATTACTCTTTGAGATCAGCACTTCCAGCTTGCCTATATACTAGTCAGTCATTGACTCGATAGAGGTCGCGGGACTTACATCCGGTTTGGGAAGCGTCTTGCTGTAGACGGCTTGATAAGGTGAGATTCCCAAGCAGTCTGAAACTGAGACGAGTTTGTAACCGGACTTCTTCAATGCCTGCAGAATACTCTATTAAGATTGACTGAAATCTGCAGAACCTAGCATACCTTGATCGCGGCCGGAATCAAGGTGTCAACGGTACTTTCGTAAGGTGAATGATTGAGAGCAATACCAGGCTGCGGGAAAGATTTGGCGATCTTCTGATAGTCCTTGATAGCTTGCGTTGTGGGTGTCGGTGGCTCGTCCGCATCGCCAGAAGCATATGACCAGTTGACCACTGAAGGAGTCGAATTAGTACATTTACAGCGCATCTCGTCGACTAACCTGTATAATTCCTACTGGCTAGTACTTTGAGAGCATTGGCGTTGTATGATCCATAAGGCGGTCTGAACAGCTCTGGATTCGGTATCAGCTTCAGTCAGAGTCATTAGCTATATCTTACTTGGCTTGATGTTCAAGATCTTCTTGAGCGCAACTTCAACCTGTAATACTTCATCAGCGAGCTATATTTGTTGAATGACTCAACCTTTTACCTTGTCCAGCTCTGCATTAAGTTGTTTGGACGAGAGTGTAGCAATATCCTTGTGATCCCAGGTGTGCGAGCTGTAAGTTGGGTAAGAATGTTTGTTTGACCACCGCCTCGACATCTGACTAACCCAATGACATGTCCAGCTTTGTAAACCGCTTGCAAGGATTCCCATTTATCATAAATGCAGTCCCAGTTGTTGCCATTGACGAACCACTGTAGAAGCGCTTCGGCACAATGATAAATGCAAAACCCGCAACACGTACTGTTCCTTTTGCGTTGTTGGTGGTCAGCAGTTTGGAAAGCTTTTGGTCGTAATCGCTTTAGCACAAAATCAGCATAAGCATTAGGTGGTAGAAGGGGGCGTACTAGGGACCGTCATCGAAGGTAAGGGCGTCTGTTCATATCGTATCGTCAAATTAGTCAAGAGATCAACTCAGCTAAAACGAAGGAAGGAGTACGAACAAGTGCCAGATTTCTTGCACGTTGTGATGACTTTGGGAGCTCTCGGTTCTAGTTCTGCAAATGCTGGACCAAAGAGACAAGATGCCGCTAAGATGACTGAGAAGAATTTCATTGTGGTATTCAAGGGGTTCTGAAAGAGTGTGGATTCAAATGAATGTGGTTTGGTAAAGGAGCGTGGTTGTATAGGACAAGCGAGAAAGACGAAAAGTGGGAGAACTGGAAGAGACGTGCTAGTATAGGAAGAAGAAGAAGAAGAGCAAAGAAATGGATCCGTGGGTAAACAAAACAATCAAGCCGGGGTCCACGTTATGATCAAGCGGGATCCTGAGAACGCTAATGCTGGACAGACACTGGATCTTGCTGAGGTTATCACTAGTGGTCACAAGCATTTAAAGGCGGCCCAAAAAAGACTGTTGCATTCCAACTTCATCTGACACAGGCAAATCAGACGCTTCTTGTACTATACTTGTTCCAAATGATGTAGTAATGCAGTTTGAGTGCTCTTTACTGTAGCGTCTGACAGAACCGCATTGTGGAGTCTTGACTTTGACATTTGGGTTTTATCATGATTCATTATGAAGCGACTTCTTCCAGTCTTGCGAATAAAGCTCTAGCTGTGAATTGCGCCTTCAATGATACTCGGGAGAAGAGGTATAGCAGTCGAGCGAAGGCCAAACAGATCGTCGAGACAGTCCAAGAGAAGACGGCTCTTTCAAGAACGGCGAAGTCCAGCAAATCGTCATTTTTGATACCATTGGTCAGCTATAGACATGGACGCCGCATTACTGCAAGGAATCCAGAAAGGCAAAGGGCTCAAGAAAGTTGACAAGAGCCAAATCAAAGATGCAAGTGCACCGCTCATTGAAGGTCAGTCTTCGAGACGCTTCTGTGGCATTGCAGCTCATGTTTTGGTCAAACAGGCAAGACTTCAATCGCATCATCAGGCGGAGGAGGGTCAGCTTCAGCTGGTAGAGCCTCTGCACCTTCAGTCCCAAGTTCTGCACCTCAGTTAGGCGGATTGTTTGCTGGAGGGATGCCTACATTGAAGAAGACTGGTGCTCCAGGGGCTTCGACTATGCTGGGTAAATACGGACATCTGATTCCTGAAATAAAGTGCTTACTGATTTCAATCGATCAGCTTCAGCACCAAAGATACCTAGTGCGCCTAAAGCACCTGCACCAGCAACGCCTAGTCCGGCACCTAGCAGAGCTCCTCCTGCGCCTGTCAGGTAAGATTCTCTCTTTGGCGATATTGACATTCGAAATCTAAGTTTCGTCAACAAAGGTCAAATGCTCCTAAAGCACCTCCGCCACCACCTTCTAGAGCTCCTCCGCCTCCTTCTCGTCCTTCTGCCCCTGCCGTTGCACCTAGACCGCCTAGCAGAGTCGTAACCCCAAGTTTCTCACAACCTGAAGAAGAACCAGAAGCGCCAAACCGAGCTGCGCCTAGTGTTCCATCTCGCGCACCTCCTCCACCTATTGCGCCTCGTAAGTTTTCTTGTGGCTTTGCTTTGATACGCTGATTTCTTTTCATTCAAAGCTCCGCCTTCTCGTGCAATGCCAAATCCAGTTTCACGTCCATCTTCAATCGCAACGCCACCACCACCTCCGCCTCCTCCTCCTCCGGCGCCAGCGACAAATAACAATGCACCTTCTCGAGCCTTGCCTCAAGCTATTGCACCGCCAACAAGAACTCTACCACAATCCATTCCTCCTCCTTCTCCTCAATCAAACAATTTCTCTTCTTCAACTAATTCAAACAGACGTATGTTCTTTTTCTTTCTTCTCAACCTATTTGTATGAACTGATTCAAAATGGTACTTGTTTTGTAAAGCCGCTTCACCACCACCTAATTTCGGTAGTCGGTTCTTCCCTAATAATACTCAATTCCCACCACCTAGAGCATTCGTCCCTCAAAGAAGAGAATATCGAAGTGGGAAAACAGGTGGAACGGATTTCAAGATGATGGCTTGAGCTCTTTTTGTTTGAGATAAAGAGCGGACAAGATGTTTGTTGCAGCCCTATTCTGACAAGCTGAAGAGTCGTGAAGGCAGCATGAGAAGATGATAACCTCCTTGTTCGTTGCAAGCTTGATCGTACTTCACTCCAATCTGAACGCGGAGGCTGAAACTGGCGAAGAAAGGACAATTGACAATGTACAGAGTGTGCATAGGGAACAGAGATTATTGCAAAGGTTTCTTAGCCGCAAAGAAATAGTTGACCAATTGACTCTTGCTCGTTGACTTATCGCTCAATTTCCAATCGCCTTTCAAAGGATTGTACATTACTCCTCTCGTTTCACAATCAGCTGTAGGATATCCTAATTCTTTGGTAAAGAAGGAAGTGAGTTCGTGAGGTTTGAGGTATTTCGCATAAGAATGAGTTCCAGGTGAAACGAAGCCGAACAAAGGGTTTTCTGCTATTGTGATAGTCAGAAGCTTGGCTAGAGGTGTCCGAGAGATAGTAGAGAGAACCAAGTGGCCTCCAGGCTGTTTGCGATCAGCGAAAAAGGTTAAACAAGATCTGAAGAGCCAACCTTTGTAAGCGAGGAAAGACAGCGTAAGAATCCTCGAGGATCATCTACATGTTCTACTACTTCCATAGAGCAGACCAAGTCATACTGTGCACCTTGAGCGACCAGATCTTCAGCAGCACAGTGCTTATATGTCAAGTTCGAAAGCTTCGGATCTTGCGATGCATGTAATGTAGCGATCTTGATGTTGCTTTCAGCAGCGTCAATTCCTTGCACCCTGCCTCCAAGTCTAGCCAAGCACTGTTGCTTCTTAGTCGAAGTCGCATGCAATGCTAATGGCAGCTTACTTCCGAGAACAATCCTCCTCCGCAACCAACATCCAACACAGAGCGACCATCCAACAGCTTCCCTTGATCTATTCCATGCCCGTCAGTAAGCAGGCGATCCCTCAGAAATTGAGTTCTGCTTGAGTTCATCTTATGTAGCACAGCGAATTCGCCCTGTGAGCAGCCAACATAGGAATAAGGATCACATATTCCTTATCAGTCTCATAGCCTACGACAGGATTCCACCATTGCGAGCTCAGTCTTGAGAAATGCTCGATTTCAGATTGCGAGACTGTCGAGATCAATCGTTTCCCAGAGAGCAGACGTCGAGCAGAGCGCGGTATAGAGGTCATTGGTATTCCAGCCATATAGTTCAGGGTATAAATGCGCTGGATCTCTTCAATGAGTGTCGTCGAGACCGGTCAAATCAATGCAAGACTGAATGCTGAAATGGTGCGTGATGTATGCAATGAGTATGCAATGCTTCCTCCTGCTCCTCCTCCCCTACTTCGCCTTAGGCTTTGCCTTTACAGTAGTCTTGGTCCCAGCCTTGACTGCAGTTTTCGCACCAGGTTTAGCTGCTACTTTTCTAACCACTTTAGGCGGAGGAGCTTTCAACAATTCTGCTGCCGCATCTTCCTCTTTTTTGATTTTGATTGCTTCTTTCACTTCAGCTCGTTTGATGTTCAAGTCCTTGAGCATTTGATCCACGTCAGGTCTGACGACGAATTTGCGGAAAGTTTGATCCAAGATATAGAGTCCAGGTTCTACAGGTCGATCTCTGTTCTCTTCGTTCTCAGCGAAAGTGTGATCACGTTTCAGAGGTGGGATAGAGTTCTTTGGTTCATCGACTTGAACAGCAAATTGCTGAAGGAAAGAAATAGGAGCAGCAGGTAAGAGCTGTTTCGATACATATCAGCATATATCTGTCTACTAAATTACAATGACTTACATCATGTACCAACCGTTTCTTGCCATGACCAATGTGTAGTCTGACTCTTCCAGACCGATGAACTCTCAAAGTACCCATCAATCCATTAGCTTGATGTTCTGTAAACTTCCTTCCCTTTTTTCCGCCTGACTTGCCCCATTCTTGCCAGTAACCAGGCCTATAATCGTTCGGGTTGACTTTGGCATTGGTTTTCGATTTGACGTCTTTCTTTACTTCTGCATCCCCTGCCAAAATATCATCGATTTTAGAAGTTGACGCTGCTGGAGCAGGCTGCGCTGAGTAGAAAGTAGGGAAAGCACGAGGGAATTGGAAGAGGTAGAACTCTTCATTCGGATGTACACCCTGCAGCTTAATATTAGATCAAAGTTTGTGTTAATTAGGGACCTCGCCTACATGGTCAGGCATGAAACCAGAAGCGACTTCTTCTTTTCTCACTACATCAGGTCCTTTCTTTGCAGGTTGCGCAGTCTCTTCTGGTGCTGCTGAAGGTTTCGGTTTCTCCTTTTCTTCGACATCCATCGGCACAACAGGAGAAGAATCGCCGGACGTGGATGAAGCTCCAGGTGTTGCTGTTCTACTCAGCACTGATTGAACATCTGAATCATCCATTGGTTCATCTTTGACTTTTTCCGATGGAGCAGGAGGTGGTAAGGCTTTCGAAATCTGATCGTGCAAATCTTTGGAAGGATCAGGCAAATAATCATCTTCCGGCTGTTGAGTATCCGGTAATTCAGTCAATTCGGCGTCAGCTTCAGTGATGAGCTGTTCTTCTTCTCCAGTAACTTGAGTATCGTCAGGAGGTAATGTAAGGGGAGCCATTTCATCTTCTAAACCGATGTTGGCCATGTCGATAACAATAGTCTTGCCATTGGATCCTGTTCCAGTCTTCATTTCATCTTCATCTGATTCGCCGTCGTCCCAATCTGGATCATCAACAGTAGCCAATGCAGGACCAGTAGGTTTGCTTGATGATGAGGAACCAGAATCTCCTCCTGATCGTCCACCGCTACTCCATCCACCTCCTCCAGCAATTGCTCTCAAAGCATTTGCTTTCTCTGCGATAACAATCAGTGAAGATAATATCGAATGAGAGCGTTAAAGCTGACTTTGAGCTGATGGACCTAAAGCGAAAGCACCACTGGCTGTTTGTACTATAGGAGCACGTCCTCTTCCTCTGGTCTTGAGTCCGCCTCGCAAAGAAGGTTCAGGTTCTTCCTGAGGAGAGAGTAAGCATCTGATAAGATCACATGGAAATTAGACAAACTAGCTTGACTGGCACTCTAAGAATAATAGTATTGAGATATAGTGAATGGTAATAAGTACAGATGCTCACTCTTCCAACTTAGGTTTCCTCTTTACGTTTGTAGGCACAAATTTCGTTCCAGAAGCTGTGGGAGTCTTTCGAGTATAATCTTTCTTGCCTAACAAAGCAGCCATATTGGTAGACGACGAAGTAGGTACAGGTATCGTCCCAAATGTGCGAGTGATTTGAGGTAAAGGGATTGCAGCTGAACCAGACCGACTTCGTTCTTGCTCTGCTTCGTCTGAGTTGTTGGCTTCTTCATCGTCTGAAAGATCTGCTCGCTGTGAGAGCGAAGATCCTCCTCTGCCTCTTCCACGCCCTCTTCCACGACTGCCTCGAGCTGACATTTTTGCTTGATTACTCGCTAATTACTCGCTAACAATGGGTATGAGAGCCAGCGAGGGTAGGCAAAGACTTGTGTCAGACGTTCAGGTATAGATCCAGCGAGACAGCGAGGTATTGATTCCTTATTGGTGGTCAAAAGCAAAAATCATCATGCGAGTCAAGCTGACCGCGGACAGCTACAGGTATGTTCAAATAGATTGAAATGCACATGTAATTGTATTTTATTAGCTTTACATTCTCTCTTTTTCAAACGACATAAGCTCTTGAGTTCGTCCCAACACCTTGTTCTTTGAGCATCTTGATCTCCTTCTCACATTCCGCTTTGAAATCCTTTTGATGAACGGTAGGTGCCCACCCTAAATATACTCTTCAGCTTGAAAGGTAGAAGCACAAGCGTACCTACATACCGAGTTTACGTAATCGGACAGCTCTCGATCGCGAATCGGCACTCATAGCAGCCATCTGCTGTTCGCCTAGTAGACCATTACCTTTAGTTGCTCGAGCAGTAGAAAGACCAAGAATTTCAGCAACGGTTGTTGAAGTTTTCTTCCATGTTTCTATACGAATAGCGCATCAGTTACATTTGATTGCGGAAGAGAAAAGCATGAGACGAACGCTCGAAAGATTCGCAGAAGTAGTAAGGATTAGTCAGATCTGGATCTGAGGCGTCCAGCGCTAGCATGTGTTTCTACGGCTTGTTTAGGTTTGTGGTTATATGTCGGAAAAAAAGATAACTCACGATGATAGTTACGTATCCCTGAATCAGGTCGCGAGAGTGAATATAACTCCAAGTATGAGGGCCGTCTTAGGCACGAAGAGAACTAGTTCAGCATTGGCACATGGGACATTTAGTACGGCTAACCGTGTGGACAAGGCTATACCGATGCTCTCAGTGAGAGAAAAAGATCCTTTAATATGCACGACATACCACTACTCCAGCGTTTAAAGCTGAGGTTTCGATAGCAATAACTTGTTGACTCAATTGATTGAAAGGCTGTGTGATCATTGTTCAGTGATTCGACAAACAAGGGTCATGGTCGAGCTTACACCTGAGCCAACTCCAAATATGCAAGGAGGCAGTATGATAGAAATTTTGGCCTTGCCCTGCAACTCTTGTCTAGTTCTGAGGATCTTTAGATCGACGTTTCGATGATCGGCATGGTCTGGTAAAGCATCGATCTGTTCTGACTTATCATCGGAAAATACTATTCCAGTGTCTTTGAACTGATTCGAATGATCTTGGAGTTCTCCAGTGCCTAGACAAAGCATCCATCAGCTTCGACTGACGAAATCGAGGTATGCAAGACTAACCAGAAGTATGTAGATAGGTAGTCATCTGACATTTCTCTGCTCTCTGCTTGATGCCATCGAGAATAGCTTCGACCGAGGGTTCGTCGTCTGCCGTCGCAGCATGTATGACCACATCGTGCTCCAAGACAGTTCTAATGATGATGTCCTTATCACTCAATTGACCCTTGACATGCTGAACTCCCATGCCTTCGAGTGCAGGAATGCTGTAAATTACGTAACATCGTCATCCAGGCGAAAATGGATACAGAATCGATAGGACTGACTATTCATCCTTGCGAATCAGCACAGTAATCTGAGGAGTAGGCGTGAAGGCCTTGAGAAGCTCTACAAGCAGAGAACCGCCGATATAACCAGTTCCTAGCAGGAAGATCGATTTCGGTGAGGTGTCTGTCATCGCGTGGTATTGCTTGTTTGTAGCTTGCAAGAGCGTGTGTATGGATTGTCCCCGGTTGTCTGAGTTTCTTGGGAAGGTTCAGTCACTTCCTTGTTCTTTCTCAACGAGCGAGGTGTTGCGAATTTCTATTCTCTTTCTATCAAGGCTGGCCCTGCTCTACTAGATACATTTACAATTGAAAAATGGTATTCACACCTGTGCCCAAATCTCCAAGCGTCCTGGAGTGCGTAGTCCGTGCACGACAAAAAATCTGGCCCGAGCTGACGCTTCACGTATTTAGCAACGCAGACAGTACGTACCCTCTGCTATGATGTCTGTGAACATGTACTGACTTGTTCCGCTCACTCCGCCAGTCAGAAATCCTAGCTCCTTCTTGTAAGCACTGTCTTCCTTTCCATGTTCCGTCTTCTTCATGCTTGGCAATGCAGTCAATGGGTCAAAAGCAACTTCCAGAGCTCCGTACTGGACGACATCTATGGCCAAATGGCGACAATCATTTTGTGGTCGACAATGGTATCCTGCCTGCATTTGCTCACCGACAGAGACGTGACCATCTCATCAGCTATGCTCGGCGTTCTGGGAGGATTACTCGGTTTCGTTGTCTCGCTACGTACTTCCAGTGCCTACGAAAGGTATTGCGAAGGTCGTCGGGTCTGGTCTCAAGTCTTCCACTCTTCTCGATACCTCACTACTTTGATATGGCTACATATTCCCAACGTCGAGCCTCGGAAGGATGATGCACCTGAAGAGACTGCCGAAGAAAAGGAACATCGAGAGACGCACGATACTATCCGTTCACTCATCGAGAAACAATCCATGTTCAATCTCACCATAGCTTACGCCGTTGCTTTAAAACACTACTGTCGTTGCGAATACGGGTTGTTCTACGAAGATCTCTACCCGCTGGTCAGCTTGTGCGTTTCTGATTCATAGATTTTACGACTTCAACTGATTTTATGTTATCAGTTTACCGAAACACAGTTTCACTTCAGACGAGAAATCGGAACTATTACCACTTTGGCAAAACAGCCACAATGGAACGGGCGCTATCTTCACTCCTGCATTCACTCCAAACGTTTCACAATTCGATCCTTCTTCCGTTAACAGCGAAGCGACTTATGTCAACACAACCTATGTAACTTCGCCCAGTACATCAAGAAGTGATCTAGGTCTTGGAAACTTGAGCTCTTCCGTTGGATCGTCAATGATGAAAGAGAAGGAGCCTGGAATTGTCATCACTGAACCAGGCATGGTGCACGAGAAGAACAAAGCTCGACCAGGTCATATCAGAAGAGCTTCTACTACTCTGGAACTAATGCCTTCGAGAATGCCTCCGTGAGTCACCTCTGCGGATCTTTCAGATATAGATTAAAAAAGCGAAACAGTAAACGTACCTTGACTTATTATCTACCGATTATTGGTTGGGTCAGAACATTCGTCTACATGCTCTTCACTTGCACTACTCGAGAAGATCGCAAGAAATCAGACGAGGAAACGGTTGAAGGAAGAGCTGAGAGAGCGAAATTGACTTCAAACAGTATGCTGTCTACAGCCTTTCTCACCTTGCTGCCATACTGAAAGATATCGGCTATGTACAGTCCCTTTGAGCTTGACTACGTTCATGCAAGGATACATTGCTTCTCTTACTCGTCGTAAGGTGAGCTGTTACGGCTGTTTAGGGAAAAATACTTTTACTGATCCGGAAGCATAGCTGGTTGACGGTGTCATTCTCGGCCGTATGTCTACTCTAGTAGCCTTTACTCAGTATAGCTCACATTTTCCGCAGAATGCATGGGCGCTTTGGATGGATTGCAGTGAGTCGACATCACTTCGGTGCAGAATGTCCCTGAATATTCACTGAACAGAACCTCATTCACTGCTCTGGAACGCTTGATCAACTCTGCTTTACCTTTCGCCTATCAACTTCATCTGAAGATGACCGTCGTAAGTATTCGATCACTTGTTTTTTAATCAATTCGTTGATGTATATGTGCGTAACACAGTGGATCTTCATGTTAATTTTACCCTTTCAGATTGTCGAGAATCTCGGTTGGTATACTATTCTCGTTACTGCTATCACTGCCTTCTTCTACTTTGGTTAGTCGGAATCTGGGCGTTCTAATCGCACAACTTATCGACCTGAATTACCAACAACAGGTTTTGTCGAGATTGGAGTCGAGATTGAGTATGTGGAGAGTCTCTTCAATACAATAGCCATTCGCTCACGTCTATGCTTCTTCGCAGAAATCCGTTCGACTTGTACGGCTTCCCTATCTTCAGATAGCAGACTTTTACTGATCAGATATATAGCGGAAAAAACGATCTGGTAAGGCCGCCGCTACATAAGTATGGTCCCCCTTATTGACTGTCTTCTTTGCAGGACTTGGACAGCTTCTGCAGTCTGAGTGAGTTGCGTCTTTGCGGATGATAGACTACACTAATCATCATTGCACAGTTGCCAAAGAAGGTCTGCCGTTGTTTATTTTGACTTGTTTGAGTACTCATGTTCGCGGTAGTCACTGAGATCACTGCGCATCCCGCTGAATTAGACTTCTGGTCGTATGGGCACGAATCTGCAAACACTCCTTTCTCGCTTGCCGGGGATCACAGAAGTGTTCCAGAACTTCTACGTGATGCTGCACGAGCCGAAGAAACTGGCAGCCACAATGATGTATTGAATTCCATCAAGGGTAGCATTGCTGGTCAGTCGTTGATTGACACCGCTGCATGATCTTCACCTGAAATATTACACAGGTCACTTCAGACAAGCAAACTCCAAGGCTTTGCTCGAGAACGTGAGTCCTAATGGTGCTACCATGTAGTCGAGGCTGACTTTGCTTTGCAGTCTAGGAAGTATCGCCAGTAAGTTATATCTGGTCGGAAGGGCTTGATGCTCATTCTTTCTCCGCGCAGCCGTATCAAGAAGGCACCACGCAAAAAGGTCAATGTCGACTATGCCGATCGAGACGAGTAAGTCCTCAGCAAGCGAACAAAATGTAAAGGACAATCATCAAAATAATGACTCGCCGGACGAGTTCATACATATATTCATACACTCATTCGTCATATGCATTATTATTCTCTAGCATTAGATTAGACATTGAGTAGCATACAAACAAAACGTCCATTAGGCAGAACAGTAAGAAATTCTTTCACAAGGCATAAAGATAGTACAATGAAATTCCCGACGACCAGCGAATGAAACTTCCTCTAAAGCGATTCTCCATAATTTATTGACAAATTTGCTATCAACCCGACGTGTCTTCTCCACGACAGTCCAATCTTTAAGGACTTCTGACCAGGCGAAGTTTCGTTGGCATATGCGTGCTGTCCAGTTGACCATTTGCTGGCCATGCATCAGCATCTCCGTTGCCAGTGTAGATTGAGCCAGGATAAGGAGTAGTGTTGTCGTTGATTCCCCATTGAAGAACAGAGTCTTGATAGGTAGCAGTCAAAATACCAGTATCGACATCGATCGACCAGACGTTGGCAACGGTATTCATTGGACCCGCCCAATAAGGTACGCCGTTGTTGCTGCTTGGGCCGATACCAATCCAGGGTTTTGGTTGTCCCGCTTTAGCGTATGCGGCAAGGAAATCTTGCAAGGCGAATCTAAGCAGAGAAACTATTAACGAAATTCGGGGAGAAAGGTGTCTCGACATACAGAGTACCGGCGACAATTGGTCCGCCATCAGGAGTAACGATCTGAGCTTGAAGTGGGACAGCGCCTGCAGCACTTCCGTCCTCGCTAAAGGTACTGAACTCAGTACAAGCCGACAAAGGCGAAACATGTAGCTCTTACCTTCCTTCAGTTGCGTACACAACATTGCCGACCATGAGATCCTTTGATGTTCCGTCATTGAAAAGAGCTTGTACGATACCAACGTCGCCTGTTTTGTAAGTCCATGAGATCATACAGAACATAAATCTCAAGCGAAAACATACCGTTTGCCCAAGGACGAGCAGATGAGCCACCACCTGCTGGTGGTGGTGGAACAGCTGATTGAGCCTGACGACGAACGCGAGAAGGACGAAGAGCGAATTCATCTTGTTCCAAATCAATTGGTCCCTCTGTATTGCACGCGTCAGAAATCAATGACAAGGGAGAGTGCGATGATACTAACCATAATCATCATCTCCTGCTCGTTTGCCAAAGGGTACAGCTGTTTGCACGTATTTAGAGAGATGTTGGGCTGAAAATAAGTCACCAAATTTACCTTTCGATCTTCTTGCAACCGGTGCGAAGGAAGAAGCTCCAGAGGATACTGTGCAGAGTAATTAGTACCCGGATAGTGCTCGAAGCAAGACTGTGCTCACATTGACGCGCAACAACATCAACAAACGAATCGTCTGCGGATTCAGTTTCTTGAACTTGAGAGCGTGCTTCTATTTCGACATGCGCATTGGCATGTCTTGCAGCGTGGAGGTGATGTCCAGCGCGTGCATGGAGGTGGGTATTTGAGTTTGAAAGAGCGTGAAGGGACATGGCTTGTCAAAAGTCCGGGTGTTGTAAATGAATGGAGTGGTGGATTTTGCGAATGGGAACGAGAAGGGAGTCGTGCGGTCGTAACAAATACAAAGGGAAGATCGTGGTGCAAAGGAAACACGACAGGTTCCAAGCCGTGAAAGAGAAAAAAACGCGGCAGCGAGAAACGGTAGAAGATCGTTGGACTGTTTAATTTGGGAATTCCCGCTGTTGAACTTGCGGCTTCAAGGACGCGTTGGACAACAACACAGGTCGACAGCCGAAGCGGCCTTCGTGAGATCTCGACTCTCCAGCGTCGAAAGGCATTCGATGATTAATTCTTCAAGCAAAGAAGCGCGACGGATCAGAGAATTCGCAAAGTTGTGTCTTCGGATAGAGAGATATGCAGCGCGCAACGAATCGTCAAGGGCAGCAAAAACAGTGCGACAGAACAGACAGAATAGGCAGAGGTAGGATTCGATATAACTGTGGAAACGACGTACTGCTCTGCTCCTGTGTTCCAGGCTCAACAGACTGCAGCAGAACATATTACAAGGTGGAACTTTGTACATCGCTGTTGAAGGAATGAGTCCTTTCATCATTTTTTCTCTTCTCGACTGCGACTTGAATACCCTGATCTTCGTATATCCAGCATGTCGAAGCGTGCGCTGAAGAATGCTGCGACCAATGGACCAGCAGCTAAGAAGCAGAAGCGTTCAGCTAGCCCTGAAAATGAATTTGATTCTGGTGATGACTTAATGGCTAGGGCCATGGAAATGCAAGAGGATGATTTCCACAGTGATGAGGAAGATGAGGACAGCGAAGTAGTCTCTGGAAGCGCCGAGGGCGTGGATGATGACGGATTTGAAGATTTGGAGGTTGATGCAAATCAAGCAGAGGAAGCTGATGAAGACGAAGGATGGACTACGGTTGGGCCATCGACAGCAACAAAGAAGGAGAATGGCAAAAAATCCCTTGTTGAAAGAGCAATGTCACCAGAAGCTCTACCTGCGAAACCAGCTGCAAATCTAAAACTCTTGGCTGAAACTCACATAAATACTTTGAGGTTGCCTTCTTCATCTTCATCGAAGCTGAACTCTTTAAATGCTGTTCTTGATCAATTACAAAATGTGATTTTGTCTATACCTTGTCCGAAACTTGCATCTCTAGCCGAAGCAACGAAGAGTATGCAAGCGCAAGGCATTTCTATACCTTTTCCCTCTCCGTTACCAGCTAGTGACGTACAATGGAAACTTGCCTTCGAACCACCTGTGAGCATCAAGCGTATTGGAACTTGGCAACTATCGATGGGGATCAAGCCAGTAGCCGGGCAGATGTGGACTGTGGATTTAGCTATCGATATGCCCTCCGTAGGCTCTTATTCTATCTGTCACATCATTTGTCCTGAATCGTGCTGTATAATCAGACACTCTTTCAAGAAAAGGACACCAAAGACTTTCGCTATCTGCACAAAAGGGCACACTATCTAGCAGTGCTAGGTTTTGGCATCAAGATCAGCTCACTCCCTCTGGACATCGAATTCGGTCTAGTAGACGGTGACGAACGTAGACCTTGCTTGCATCTTCTGAGTCGGAAAGGTATGCTAATATATATCTATACTGGTCAAGATGCTGAGATCTCTCCAGACGGTTCAGACTTCGACTTCAGCTCTCGCAAATGCTTGATTCGTCTTATACCAACCTATTCGATCGAAAACACTCCTTTTGCTCTACATAAACTTCAACCGAATCGCAACAACTTACGTTCCTCTTCTTCCACCAATTCAGCAGCTCAACCTACCCCATCGTACAATGCCAGCATACTGGAAGACGCGTTGTGCTCTTCGCATCATAGCATCCTTCAACGAACAAGTCAGAAAGCGATCTTCTTCGCTGATGCTTGCATATTGCTACAAGTTTGGGCCCGACAAAGAGGACTGCTTAACGGACATCAAGATCATCTCATTAATCGGATGTTGATTTGTACCTTGATCTATCTCTTGAATGGAGAAGCTAGCGGTAAGAAAGGCGGCAAAGGTGTTCTACCTCTTGCTGCGAACGCTTGGATGCTATTCAGGGGTACATTGGAATTCTTGGGTACGTTAGCGACCTGTTTTTTCGGCTTTGTGTTTTCGGCTTAGCAAATACTGTATAGCGAGGCATGATTTCGCTACCTCGCCCATTGTTATCAGGGGGGAACAAGTCGATCCTTCACATGTCAGTCGAAAGCCATCTCTGCCTTATTCGAATCGCTATTGAGCTTTCACGTACAGTTTGATCCGAATGCATTTCGGGGTTCGAATGCCGCAGTTCTGGTTGATCCGACTGGTCTGGTCAATCTACTGGCTGACTTTTCTCCCTCCTTTCTGACGTTGGTAAGTTTCTTGTCGGCCTAAGACTGCGCATACTGATTTCAGTACAGCTTCGGCTAGAAAGCAGTCTTTCACTTTCGGCCTTGTCTACCAATTCCGAAGATGGCTTTAACTCTGTCTTCAAGACCGCTCCACTCTTTCAGCTCGAATATGATGCAAGCGCGATCATCTCTGTTCCGCTCTCATCCTTTGCCTCTCGTAAAAGCCCTACTGCCCTAGAACCTACAAGAATGGATCAATATATAAGAGATCTAGAGGCTGTACTTGTCCAAGCTCTAGGTACTAGAGTCAAGGCTCTGTCAATCACATCTTCACCTTTACCCGCTCGAGGTATCTCGACTAAATCTTCTTCATCTGCTTCAATAACACTGAGCCTTGGTCTGTACCTTGATCAAACGGAAGCTGGTCGTCTAGTAGATCACGGACCGAATGCAGAAGACGAAGAAGCTTGTCGAGCTTTCCGATCATTTTGGGGAAAGAAATCTGAAATGCGTCGGTTCAAAGATGGCCGGATCACAGAGAGTGTAATCTGGGAAGCAGAAACACCTTTAGCTCGATCAACAATAGTTGGACAAATTGTTCAGTATATCCTAAAAGAACACTTCAAACTAAATGCTGAAGCTGTCGAAGTCTTTGTTGGCGCTTTCAACCCGTTCATTTCTGAATCCATTTCAACGAGAAAATCCTTGTATCAATCAGACCCGAGTGTAAAAAGCTTTGGAGGAATTATGGAAGCTTTCGAATCGCTCAGTACAATTTTGCGTGGCTTACAAGGCTTACCACTGGCACTGAAGAACGTATCAGCATCATCTGAAATGCTGCGGTATACTTCTGTCTTTGTACCTGGCCCACGCAAGACAAAACAATTCTTCTCTCTCCCTGAAATGACCCGCTTTGTACCTATGGCTGACATTATCCTGACATTCGAGACATCAGGTCATTGGCCAGATGATCTCGAAGCAGTACAGAAGATCAAAGCCGCTTTCTTGCAACGTATAGCTGATCTGATCTCGGAGAACATCACTTACTCTCAATGCAACCTTGCTTTCGACCTTTCTGGTTCACCGTTAGCAGATAACGTGGCTCTAGAGATTCTTCTACCGTCTGGTTATGCATTCAGAGCCCGTATCTATCACGAAAGGGAACGAACTCTGATATCGAAACTGTCAATGTCAGATGCAGAAGAATCAGCAAAAGTACAATCCCTTCTGCGACAGCACCAACTTCGCTTCATAGCCAAACCAAAACATCATTCTGCTATTTCAGCCTTGCAGCACGCTTTCCCGGCATTAGGTACTACTATAAGAATAGTCAAGCGTTGGCTCAGAGCCCATCTCCTTTCACCACATGTCTCACCTGAAGCCATCGAATTACTTTGTGCAGCAGCTTTTCTGGATCCTTTCTCACCTTCTCCTGTTCCAACTACCGGCTCAGCTGGTTTCTGTCGCACCCTGGCTTTACTAGCAACATGGCAATGGAGATTGGAACCGCTTGTAGTAGCGCTCTATACGGCTGTAGGAGGAGATGTAGATCTTCATCGAGGCAGAAAAGCCATTTTCCCGTCAGACAAAGAAAGTCGTGCGAAAGCAATTTTTGGTCAAGCTAGAAAAACAGATCCAATGTGTTTGAAAGGTGGAGCTATGTGGATTGCTACGGAAGAAGATTTGGGTGGGAAAGATTGGGCTTGGGATTCACCTTCACCTATGATTGCTGCTCGTATTGGAGGATTGGCTCAGGCGACGCTTCACACACTAGAAAGGAGTCTCTCGGATGCTTCTTTCAAACTAGAGGTGAGTTATTTCTAGCTACAGTGGTAATTCTATGCTGATATGCGAATAATAGACACTTTTCCGAACTCCTCTGGCTGATTTCGATTTCCTTATACGCCTCAATCCAGCCAAGCTGACTCGGTACCATGAAGCTCTTACACCTGATACAACTCTTCTCTCAAGCAAGCCAGTAGCGAATGAATTTGCTTCTGTCATGCCTTCTCCCTCAATTCACCTAGGCTACGATCCAGCGTCAGCTCTTGTTGGCGAATTACAAAAGCTTCTAGGGGATAGTGCGGTCCTATTCCACGATTTGCATGGCGGTGAAGTAATTGCTGGACTCTTTAACCCGGATCTTGATAAGCAACAAGAATGGCATGTTGGTCAACTTGTTCAATCTGTTGAACTTGTTCCTGTGGAAGGGAAGAAGAAGCAGAAAGTTCGATTGGATCGACAAGGCTTGTTAGCCAGTATTGCCAGACTAGGAGGAGAATACATTCAATCGGTTTCAATGGCAAAATAATCAAATGGAGGAACTCACCTGACGAAAGATGTGGTGGCATCAACTAACAACTTCAAGATATCCATCCAAGATCAACCTTTCTACGTCCGGTCGCCTGACATACACCAAACTATCTTTGGTAAAGGAAACCGTTCCCCATTCAGTTTCCACTTCGCCAATGTCTTTCAATACTCTGACTTGGACGAAGAGTGCTTTGGGTGGTCTTCCCATAACAGGAGAAGTCAAGTCGAGGTTAATGGCGGAGTAGACGGACTTGTAATCGATGCTCAATTTCGCATAACCTCTCAGGAAATCCACTTCTGCAGGAGTCATGTTCTTCCTTTCTTCTGATTCTTGACCTAGCACTTTACTCGCTTGACCACCAGAGGACCAAAACAGCTCTTGCAGTTTCTCTCTTCGTTGAGTATGATAGATCAACAGTGCTCTTTTATCCCTTCTCATACTCAATGCAGAGACTAATAAACCAGTAATTGCACCTTCATCAGATTCGATTTGACTGAAGACAGCTTGACCAGCTGTCAGAGCTTCTTGCAAAGAACGCGTTTCTCTGGCCAAAGATCGAACAGTCGCGTCCGCATATGGTCTTAAAAGGTTCGTTTGCTGTGCTCGGAGTGTATCAGACACCAAGGCGTTTGCTAGGTCGCCTATGCCTGACATCTCGCGGTTTGCGACAAAAAGATTGTTGATTTCGACACACCAGGTTGTCGTGTTGAGGCATTGAGACTGTGCATACCTACATATACCCTTCCAAGGTATACCTAGCCAGCTCAATTGCTTTCTCTGTTTCTCTTTCTCTTTCAAGTGCTTTGATTCTATCGTTTCTCCCTGCACTGCCTGTCTACGTTTTCCCTCCGTAGCAAGCTGGGATGGCTCCCGCCGCCATCATTCATACTCTGCTAGCTAGACAAGAGACTACAGCTGCTGTGTCAAGCACCAATGTTGGTCCAGTTCTCCCATAAGTTGAAGACTCAAGTCTCATGCTTCTCTCTTCCAAGCGACTCGAGCCAAATCATACTCAGGCAGGTCTTTCACTACTTGTTGTTCTCTATGCCGACTATCAGAGCAGGTCGTAACCCTATGTGTGATAGGAGTCAGTCTTACATCAGCCCATGCACGCTTGACGCTGATTCGATTAGGCCTATGTCGTCTTTATCGCAATTGCATGGAACGTCTGTACGTCTCACCGCTTTCGTAAGCAGTACCTGGCTGATTGTATTAAAGGGGGATTGAGACATCTTATTTATCCGTTCAAGCTTCTTACTGTAGCGCTGCATGAATGGTCACATGGTAAAATCGTCTCGATCTAATCATATCTTACTGTAGCTAAATCTTCCGCTTAGCTGCCGTGGGTTGTTGTACTGGCGCGAGGATTAAGAGCATTACTATTGGTGAGCCATTCCAATCTGATTGGTCGATTAGCTGAGATGATGTCTAGAGCCGAGTGAGGGAGGTGCAACAATGATGGCTGGAGGAGTAGATGCTTTGACTTTACCGGTAGGTTTTCAACGTTCATTAACAAATCGTATATGTTTGACTCTGGTATCACAGGCTGGCTATCTAGGAAGCAGTCTCATAGGAGCTCTTCTAGTGGTGAGACCCGATCTTGAGTCTTTTCTAAGCTTTGGTCCGATGTCATTATTGCTACAGTTTGTTGGATTCGACACTAACGCCAGCAAAGTCGCTTCACTCATACTGGGCGGGATGTTCTTGTTCCTACTATGGTGGGCAAGAAAGAGCTGGCTGTGAGTCTTCTGCTGTTCTCTGAGGTCACGACCTGATGCCAGGTATTCAGCTCAATAGTGGTTGTTCTCGCTGCTGTTGGACTGATAGTAGCTGGATGTGAGCATATTTCCTCAAAACCAGGGCTTATCTAATCATTGGTATAGGGTTCATCAAGAACGCTGAACCTTTGCGCTTTATTGTGTAAGCCTAGAATCGCTTGAAATCTGTTCCCGAGCTGACTTTTATCGACAACTTAGGCTGTTTATTGGTGTGATGAGCTGTCTGTATAGTCTATTGGACATCTGCGACGAGTACATTCTACCTGTCTTGTACAAGATCACTAGGCTGAAGTGAATTGTAGTTTGATCTTCCGGAAAGTCAACGAAAGCGACGCATCAGTTTTTGCGAAACGCTTCGGTGGTAGCAGTCAATGCTGGGGAGTCCTATGGTAAGTTTCGAACATTACTCTCTCGTGACATGCTGAGCTAAAGTCCAGGTTGATTGTGTCTTTCGTCTGCTTGAGTGTGGCAATACTGGTGAGTGTTGGCGTCAACCTATCCGCTAAGGGATAGCTCATATACCGCTCTTAGGCTGGCCTAGCTGTTTTCAAGGATGACTTCGCGCAACAGCGGGCAGACAGCAAGACTTTCATACCGACATGATCTGTATTTATTAAACGGACAATTCAGGGTAAATGGACAATGGAGAGTACACTCGTCGAATTTGTTGTATAGTGAAGAAGCATACAATGCACTGTTGTGAATGAGCCACTAAATTCTTACAATCCTTTTTGACTTTTGAGCCGAAACCGAAACCCAACGATACCCAGACTCTACTTCTATCATCCCTCTCACCCACTTCTTTCAGTCACTCCCTCAAGCAATACCCAAAACACGATGTCGTTCATCGTGCCATAGGTAAAGCAGGCACCGCGTTTCTCTCCTCATCACCATATCGCTTCGCAGTTTTCAAATTACCCAGACTACTGCTTCTGTTCCGTTTTATTGCAGCAAAATCCAGAGCATCTCCTTCCGAAGATCTCCTAGGTAAGGGAATTCGTGCGAACGGATCTTGTTCCTCTTCTGTTTCCTCTTTCTGTTGTTGAACTGGAGCAGAACCGGAAGAAGGACGGGAACGAGAGATATGAGTTTCTATTCCGGAGCAAAAGCATTTTAAGCACAAGTTTGACGGAAGATTTGCGGATTGTATTACTCACCTCCGAAATATGCGTTCAAAGCTTCTATAGCTAGTTCTTCACCACGTCTAGTATTGGCCGTCTCTTCAGTGATTGAACTGAGCGAATTGGACCGAGAAGTATAAAAAGGTAAAGAAGAGGTAGGTGAAGCAGGCTCGGTCTGAAAATCGTGTCCGAACATCAATACGCAGTTAGCAGAAGGTGAAAGAGCACGCGTACAGGTAGCTCTTTATCTAAGTAAAGTGGCGGAGCGTCAAAACTATTTCCACTGCAGCAAAAGTCCATGTCCAATTCTTCCGCTGATTTGTTCTTCTTGCTCCGCTTGAGTGTGAAGAACTTGGAGCGAACAGGCGAAGTAGGGGAGGAAGCGGATGGAGATGTTGGTGTGCTTAACGAGCCTTTTCTAGGCGACAAAGTGAAAGCTTTTGACATATTGACCGGGTAGCGAGCAGGTGAGGAAGAGGAGCAACGGAGTAAAGGTACGGTGGTCAAAAGCAAGAAGGGGAGCAACAAGCCGGCCCAAGAGGCAGATAGAAATGTATAGAAAGAATCACGAAAGAATCGAATTTGAATTCCGAAGAAATGAATTGAGCCGACCCCGCGAGGACACATGGGCTGCAGATAGAGTGCTAGGCTCCAGCTACTGTGCGGTTCTTTGGCCTTACGGCTGAAACATGCCCAATCAAGGCTCAAGCAAGGAGGCTAGTTCGCGTGAGCTAGGACCAGATATACTGCATACCATGCGCATGCAATTCGGGTGCTGACAGGTATTGCGGTCCTACTTTCCGGCGGTTTTGGAATAACGTGCTCCATTCACAATTATTGAGATACAAGGGGAATAGACACGTCGAGACAGCTAATACCCAATTACATACTGTACATCTTAGCCAAGCAACACCTGAGTAATAAATCCGGGGAATGTTCATATATCTTGACGCTTCATCTAGTAAATTACGTGACGGGGTCAGAACTTTTCGGAGTAGTATGGAAACAGACAGCAACGTACTTCTCAACAGCCTGCCCAGACTTCTTTCTGCCGAAACTAGCGAGCGAAACAACTGAATCACCCCTCTTGCGCCCAGCTTTGAACCACTTATTTCCCTTTCCAGTCTCTGTTTCCGTTGTCTGTGATACCGTTTGAGTTGGAGCAGCAACAGGTAAGTCCTCCTCTTCAATTACAACCTCTTCCTGATTGGTATTGAACACTTTGGATTGTCTTCGACTAGGGACTTGTTCTACTAGCTCAACACCTTCATTCTCTCGATCCCAATGACTGGTTTGCTTAGGTCTGAAGAGTTGGAAAGAAGAACGTCTGGTTCCTTGATCATATTCATTGCGAGGGATATCCAAAGAAGCAGAACGTTGACTCCCGCTTGAACTGGAACTGGCTATAGATGAATTGCTAGATTTATTGAAGAACCAGACCATAGTGAGGCTTATCGTAGTAAGGTAATTGCTAGTTTGAGAGCAAGATAATAAACGTTTTGCTGTGGGGTTGATTTACACGATGAGGTCAGGTATTCCCAAGTAGACTGAAGCAATGTGTATTCAAGATAATGTAGGTACATGATGGTATTGCTACTATGCCAGCTCCTCCCTGGATGATTGAGCGTACTTCAATTTACCAGTATTTCGAGACATATGGGCAAACAGTTCGATGCCACACACACATAGTCTAGATTGAGGTGTAAGCCTTGATACAGTAGGTATAGATCATCGAAGACTCCACCTCAGATGCTCCCTCTCGCACGTACGAAACCGGTAAAATTCCATCATCCGTCTGAACCATCATAACTCTCCAGTCTACGTCTGACGGTCAATCTCGCCTGTATCATATCATCTTGCTTATCCCTTCACTCCAGGCCCGCCTGAGAAATCATTACATTGTGCCTCGCGAAGTTGAACCGAACTCGGTGAAGTATAAAGTAAAGATATTTCTAGTGGGTGGTCCGAGATACTCTCGTGTGATCTGAGAAGACAAGAAAAAGAGAAGACAAAGAGCAGAGATTGTTGTGCTTGATACAAATATTGATCTGAAGGCGACATAATAGGAGTGACCATGACAGATATGGTGAGATGTGTTTATTACGACGAAGAAATCGCATTCCTGGCGCGAAAGACATATAATCGGTCGAGCTGACCAGAATGTAATTACCGCTGCACGACTTGTCTTCTTTAATCTAGAAACGACAAGTGATCTTGAAGCCGATGTATCGCAACGAAGGCTAAGAGATTCGAGCGACACGTGCCCTCTTGCAAAAAGAAGGAAAGTATAAAATGGATCCTACGCATCAAAGGAACTTGGCTGAAATCCACAATGCAAGTCCGATCAGAGAGGTGCCAGCGGAATGACCCAACAGAGATATCACGAGGCGACAACGGCTTTAGCGGCATTTTGTTTGGCTCTCACAAATCTTGATTCATTGCAGGAGAATGAATCTTCCCTTTCAACCAAAGACAGCCTGCATCCATTGAGAAGGATAGTCACCGAGTCCATATATTGCGCTGGCATGATCGTATCGTGTTTGCGTTATGATTATGATCCGCTTCTACGAAACTAGAAACCGATGACTGGATGGACAGCACTGCCGCTTTAACGGAATTTCCTGCTTTGAAAGGAAGCTTGGTGAGCAGATTCATGAGCTGATCTTCAACCGAGCGATCTCAAGAAACGGGTTTGAGCAATGCCGCACCCAGTTCTCGTTCGCGATTAACCTTCATATTGAATTTGATCGAATACGACGACGAGCTATGCAGCACCCGCCTCCCTTGCATCGTCGCGACTCCTCAGACTATGTATCCATAAGCCGTAACTCTTCCAACAAGCAGCTGTTCGACCTGAATGTTTGTCAAAAATATCGATAATGTGTGCACACATGTCTTGCTCATCTTTAGCCTACCTAGTCCCGTCCTGCTTCACCTGTTACTGGTCAATCTTCTACAAGCAGTGGTAACTTCAAATCTCCTTTGCAATCACCTGGACCTGGCATACCGTTTCTACCTCAAGAGCTGAATGGCAGCTCTGGTAAGGGTAGAGACGAGACTACTGGAGGTTGGTCATGCGATGAACTGCGTATCTTCTTCTCCTCTGATCTCCCTGTAAACAGAGGAACATATTTCGACAGAGCTTCAGCACCTGTACAGCAGTTTCCAGAAATGCCTTGAGCTGCGGGACAAGTACATAGCTACATCTCGACAGAGATTAGAAGACAATCCCTTGAACTATGATGGTTCTTTCAATCCAACACCCGATTCCACTTCTACTTCCTTCACTCTCGAATCTCCATCAGAAGATAATCCTTCTTCTTCTAAACAGCAGCCTAAATTCAAGAAATGGGACATTTATCCTCCTCCTTTACCACCTCATTGGAATGTAGGGGATGGCGATCCATTTGCTCCAGCAACTCAAAAACCAGAACCATATAAACCAGCTGAATTCAACATGGAAGAATGTAATATTCCTGGAACTCATGATTTTGATTACAAGATGGATGAAAAAGGTGTTTATCAAGTTTATGCTTCATCAAATTCACCACATGCTTTATACGATGTACCTGATCTGAAGGAATATTTCCAAGATTTGGAGTTCGTCATGGGAGTAGTAGCTGATGGTCCTGCGAAAAGTTTCGCATTCCGGCGGCTCAAGTACCTTGAAGGGAAATGGAACATGTATGTTCTGTTGAACGAATACCAAGAATTGGCTGCGATGAAGGTGAGGCAAAGATTATGTTAGCTCGATATGAGCTTCACTCATATTCTCTCCCACAGAGAGTACCGCATCGCGACTTCTATAACGTCAGAAAAGGTTAGCCAAAATTCCTGACTTGTATTGAGATGCTCACATCCTCAAGTGCAGTCGATACACATGGTCAGTAGGCATCTGGTAACTTCATTTCACGTCTGATATTGTATACAGTACATCACTCGGCAAGCATGAACCAGAAACATTTGCTGCGGTTCATCAAATCCAAGATGAAGCGAAGTCCAGACGTGCGTTCTATTCGGCGGGAGCAAAGTCTGCACTCATCCTATCCATCTTGTGTACAGGACGTAGTCATTTTCAGAGACGGCAAACATCTTACTCTGCGTCAAGTCTTTGAATCCCTCAACTTAACAGCATATGACCTTTCCATCGATACCCTAGATATGCACGCTCATCAAGATTCTTTCCATCGGTTTGATAGATTTAACCTCAAGTATTCGCCCATCGGCGAATCTCGTCTCAGAGAGATCTTCCTCAAAACCGACAATCTGATAGGCGGAACTTATCTAGCAGAAATTACTAAAGGTTGGTCAGATTGTGCTTTCTGCTCGTGCAGAGCTCAGCGTACCATGTGATTGACAGAGATCTTTGCCGATTTCCACCAAACTAAATATCAAATGGCTGAATACCGAATATCAATATATGGCAAAGGTAAAGACGAATGGGACAAGCTAGCAAAATGGATTGTCAATAACAAGCTCTTTTCGGATAACGTTCGCTGGCTAATTCAAATTCCTCGTCTATACGATCTGTTTAAAAAGACCGGCTTGGTCGACAATTTCGCTGATCTGTTGCAAAGTAAGTGAAGAAACGTAACTATCAGGTTCAACGCTGATTACTGTTTCGTGCCTCTTACAGATATCTTTGGTCCTCTGTTCGAAGTAACTAAAGATCCAGCTAGTCATCCCGAACTTCACATCTTCCTTCAACGAGTGATTGGTATAGATTGCGTCGACGATGAATCCAAGCCGGAAAGGCGGTAAGTTAAAACAGTTTTTCGCTTTATAAGCTAATCTCCTCCTCCTCCATTAGGCTGTATCGCAAATATCCATTCCCGAAAGATTGGAGCACATTACAGAACCCACCGTGAGTAATCCGATTTGTCATTGTTGAAATGCTGAAGCTGTCACAGTTACGAGTACTGGATCTACCATCTGTACGCTAGTATGGCAAGTCTCAATAACTGGCGACATGATCGAGGTTTCAGTGAGTCTTGAACTTGCATGCGATTTCTAGCCTAACAGACTACTACAGATACGCTTGTACTCCGGCCACATGCTGGAGAGGCTGGAGATCCGAATCATCTGGTATGTCAATCAGAATATCTTGCAGAGAGCGCTGCTAATGAAGTCCAGATCGCCGCTTACTTGACGTCGCATTCGATTTCTCATGGCATACTGCTGCGAAAATTGCCAACTCTACAATATCTCTATTACCTCAAACAGGTGCGGAACGTATTCGTCTAGCCGTGTGTCGACTAAGACAAGCGCATTACGGACAGATTGGGATAGCCATGTCACCTTTGAGCAATAACGCTCTGTTCTTGACGTATGAACGCAATCCTTTGCCATCATACTTTAGGTGAGTATAATCGCAGGCTCAGCGCGGTCGAGCTGATCGCAGGGGATAAATAGGATGGGCATGAATGTCAGCTTGAGCACAGACGATCCGCTTATGTTCGCCTTCACAAAGGTTTGATTACTCCTTTGCACTTTCGTCTGTGCTCAAAGGAGTTGTGGTTGAACAGGAACCACTGCTGGAAGAGTACAGTGTAGCTGCTCAAATCTACAAGCTCTCACCTGCCGATATGTGCGAGCTTGCGCGAAATTCAGTCATTCAAAGTGGTTGGGAAATGGAGATCAAGAAGTAAGACTCTCGCGTATGCATAATGTCATCTCTCACGACGATTTGCAGACATTGGCTTGGTTCTGATTTCCACTTACCTGGAGTAGATGGTAACGATATCTCAAAAACCAATGTACCTGATGTACGGTTGCATCACCGACATACAACGCTGATGGAAGAGCGAGAGATGGTTAGCTTTTCCTCTAGAGATCTTTTGCTCTCTTATCTTACATGCTATACTAGGTCTGGAAACATAGCGGAGCGCAAGGTCGACCAAGAAGTACTTCAATCGAGCAGCCGAAACACAAGCCACTCGAAAGAAGAGCTTCCTCCCGCGCTTCTCTTTCCTCTCTTCGACATCTTCACCTGACCATGGCTGGTAACAGCGAATCTCTGGGCGCAGCTGCCATGAACCTGACGAGCCCGCAATTGTATGGATCGACCGAAGGATTGAATGGGATGGACAACACAGAGAACTTATCATTGTAAAGATAGGATGAATTACGTCGCTCAGTACTTCATTTCAGTTACTACTTTGATTTCCAAGGTTGCCATTGGCCGACGATGTCGAGAATATTGAAACACTCTCGTACCCTTGTTCTGTGCAACGTAGCAGATCTGTAGATGCTGCTTACTTGCGCGGTTATTCGCCAAGCTCATGCACAAAGGGAGCCATCAGAATGTGCATCTATGAATTTCATTCGGTCTTGCCTTGCTTTCGAGCTGTACTGTCTGCTCTACTCGTACATCATTATGATTCGTAACAAGACGCTCAAGATCCTGTGCTATCTCTTCGTCTGCTCCAGTGTACTCTGTCAACCTCTTCCATCATCAAACTCGCTCATTCTGAGCCGCGGACTTCACATTAGAGCAGAGTCAGTGACGACGGGACATGAATTACCAGGTGGAGAAGAGCCTGAACCCATAGAGGAAGAGCACGGAAGCGAAACTGTTGAAGAGAACCCATCTTCTGATCAGTCAACACCTCCGGAGGGCGAACATGGCGAATACAAACCTGAGCAGGATGACAAGAAAGGAGGGCATGATAGTAAAGGAGAGCACGGCGACAGTAAAGAGTTTGATCAATTTCCAGCTGGTTTGAAAGAAGGGTTCTCGATTGAGGATAGACAACCTGAGGATCCAAATGCTCCTCATCCTGCGGACCCGTATGCAGCTGATAGTCAATACGATGATGGCGAGTCTATCATACTGCAAATTCGAAGAAAGCTGAACGGGTGCGACAGGCTCAGAAGATGATACGGGACCTTATGGCAATCGGGATTACTAGTAAGTCACTTGGCATTCATATGTCATTCAAGCTGAAAACCAACGCAGTTTGTTTCCGGGCATACATGGGCGAAAAGAAGGGAAACGTAATGAACCGTATAGGACTATCGTGAGCTCTAATTCCTGTTGCACTTCAGTCGAGTCAAACTGACTGTCGACTCTATGATAGGCCTTTATTGCTGTGTCGTTATTCGTATCTGTTGGTGCTCTTCTCGCTTAATGCTGTGCAAACGAATGCGCGGCCTGTATTTCTGCAAAATATTGCGAGGTCTTCTTTTTTGTCTCGTCCGTCCAGAGCGTCGCTGTGGCATCAAGTGTATCCGCTGGCTGCTCTTCCAGGTTTCCAAATCTGTCTTTCTCCCTCTCTCCTCTTGAGGCTGACATCTGACAATCTGTCGCGTCTGTCAGGCATGCAGTCACGTTCGCTTCAGCTTAGGCATAGCCCAAATACTGATTGCTTTTACACAGCAGTCGCGTAATGTTTACTTGAGGTGCTTAGCTGATTGTTGTTTATAAATCCCGCTTTGCATCTATATGTCTAGCCACATTGGAAGCAGAATGTGAGAAGGAGAGTTCAGAGCGGCGAGATGCCTTCATCCTGGCAGATGAATTGCGAAGTCTTACTGATCGGGACCCTCTAAAGACTTCTTTCGAGCATTTGTTCTTTTGATTTACCATGGCTGATTTCTTACATTCCTCTTCACTGCAACTCTAACACGCAGCATCCTCGTTTTGCCTTCAGACCAACTCCACACACTCATTTAAACCGACAAGACTATAGACGCACAATATAAACAGAAAATCGCAAGAAACGAGACATGAGAAGGTCGCCAGTTACTTCCTTCTTGTGCATATCTGCTTTAGCCCTACCTTGCTTCGCCAACTCCCCTTTATCACCAAGACAAGCAGAACTAGATGTAGCACCAAGTCCAAGTCCAAGTTCAGCTCAGTCCTCTCCAACTGTTTCTTCTTTCGTCAAGTCTCCAAAAGCATCTCCATCAGCAGCCCTTAATGCATCAGTTATAGTGGATCCAACTATCGCTGATCCAGATTGGACCTTTCCGCTACCATTCGATACAGTACTAAGCACAAACTTCACTTCTCTTTCCTGTCCTTCTTTCTTCAAACAATTGTACGTTCTTCTTTCCATTACTGTCCGTATATCGCTCATGATTTATATGATGATAGTCTTTCCGCCCAAGAATTCACTGAATGTCGGCCATTCAGTTTCTTAATCGATACTTCCCGCGGATTCTTTCAAGCGCAAAAAGATCCACAAACTCTACCTTACGTCCTCAATGGCACTTGCTACGCTCCTCCACATTGTAGCGCTACAATGAGTAGTCTAGTTACGAAAATCCAGCAAAACGATATGTGCGTTTCTGTGAACCTTTTAGGCTTTTTTCGGAAGCTGAGGTGTTTTCACATACGCACAGATGCGGACAAGATCTTGCAGCTGGAAATACTCTAGCTGAATTGGCTTTGACTGGATTCAAGAACTTTGACATGATGCGTGCGGCGGGTTGTTCGCAAGATGAGGAAAGCGGAGCATATTGTTTTGCCGAAGCTGCTGTAAGTGGAGAACCGGATGCTTCATACTTCTAGTCAGTCATTCAGCTGTCATGAGAGTGGATCGGAAGCTGATATGATGTCTCGAATAGTAATTTGCCGATGGGAACTAGCTTGCCCAGCGGCACCAAGACGGATTGCAACGCTAATAGCTGTACGAAGTCTCTGATGGAAATATACAGGTCAGTCATGCATCTGTAAGGTTGGCTTGAAGCTGATCTAAGCACATAGTGGATATGCAACCGATACATCGCTCGATATCAGCAAAACTTACTCTGCAGCTCAAACATTAGTAAATCGAGCATGTAAGGTCCTTTTGTCCGCAATGTGTGCTCTCGAGCTGATTTCGGTTACAGGCGGTCCTGAATACGCTCAAGTTGCAGCAAAAGAAAGCTCTGCTCTCATCACAATACCTACTCTCCTTTGGCCATCCATACTAGCAGTCATTATATCAATACTCCTACTGTAATTCAGAAAGGTTGCAACAGTCGTTATATACATTACTGGGTAACGGACTTTTTCGTTTAGGGTTTTGCGAGTGTATGTAAGCATTGTGGGATATTCATTATATCGTTATGCATTTTAGTTGAAATATACAAGAGTCAACGGGTATCGGAACAACTGATGATCTTGAGAAAGAGATTACGATTGCCTTTCTAATGCATTACCCAGCTCTTGCCAATTGCGCATCAGATCTTCTTCATACACTCTTTCTTTCACTGCTAATTCTCGCAGTACATCGTGCAGCAATGTCGAGCATTTGTTGAGCCAGACCAATTCGTTCCAAAGGCAGAAACCTGTGCATTACGGTCAGTCACAAATACAACTCATACTTGTAAAACGTACGAATGTATAATCTCCTCTTCAAGAGCTTCTCAATGGTTGCATTATCTTCAGCAATCTTGGTATTTAGATTCGCGACATCGGTTTCCCAAGTCGGCTTATGTGCCGCTGTAACGCTCTCGATCTTGGCTTGATGCGATGAAACTCTTCTTCTTAATTTGTCGACAGAATCAGGTGCGAGTTTCTGGTTGTGAACATGTGATCAATATTTTGGATTCACGCGGAATATGAGGCGGACGTACATCGTGTCGAACGAGCAGATCCCTAAAAGCGGAGTACAACTCCCGATGCATCTTACTTCTTTCTAATGTAGACAAACCAAAGCTTTCGCTTCTGGTTTGAATCATTTCAGCATGTCGGGCTAAATGTTTGCTGGCATTCTGTTCTACTGGTTCAAGAGTAGAAGAAGATGCAGTACTGGATGATAGAGCGACGACGGTACTAAATTGCTCGGCAATTTTGCCATACTCTAGTGCAGCTGTTTCTCTTCTTTTGGCCTGTATATCAATATAAGCGAAGTGTATGCACCGAATAAGCGCACTTACTGTTCTTTCTAGAGCTTGAGCAATTTTCGTCCACACATCAACCAAACCGAGAAGTTGAGCTTTAAAGGTATCAATCTTGTCTTCCAGATCGGTTGCTAAGCAGCCATAAGTCTGAGCTATATTCACAGATCCACAAAGCTATTCTCAAACTCACGAACGCTCATCTCTTCCGCTGGCGATAAAGTTCTTTCGCTCACTTCCTCTTGTAAAGCAGTAGGCATCTTAGTTCGTAATACTTCCACGCTAGGTTCGGTGAAGAAAGATTGAACAATAGCGTCGACTTTGAAGACTGGATGATTCATGACTGCTTCGCTGTACCGCTGCAAACCTCTTCGCCTTCGTTCAAGGAAATAGCTGTCCTGTATGTTACTTTCGTCAACCAGCTAATCTAGCTGCAGGAAGAAGTAGAACGTACCACTAGTGCATGCTTGCCATTTATACTAAGTCGTCGCGGAGGTAAAGGAGGTAGAAGTCGGAAAGAGTAGCGCTTGTGTAAATAGTTATCCAGCCAAGAATAATCGCTGTATCTTCTGATCACCGTAGTTCCTCGATTCTAGACATACCAGTCACATGAATACCACGAGAGCGACAGAACAAGGAGGGCCAAACGGACAAGCAATGTCACTTGATAGACCAGATAATGGCTCAACCAGCTACCTTGAATCTCCGTCTGTAGAGTAACAGAAATCTTTTCCCATTCTTCTAGAAGGCGTTGCGTCATAGCAGCTGAAGTATCCAATTGCCCATTTGAGACATTCCGAACATGCGATGACGGATTATTGTCAATGCTTTCCTGTTCTTCTGGGTCTCTGGTCGTATCATAACTATAACCTTGACTTGGTGCTATATTTGAGGTGTTCCACGGGTCTCCAGCGGTTAGGGATGACATTGCTGTCGTTCGTTGCTTTGGGTCAATGGTATTTCGCAAGGATCGCGAGCATGAGCGTGTTACAGCTTTCGGAGCATACGATACAGAGCTGTATGAGATGCTATCACGACACAGGAAGTAGATTCGTCATCCCCCGATGTATGCAATCGAAGCCTGATCTGTAATGGACTGGCTTCAACCCAATCTGAATTCGGCACATGTCAGCATTTCGCAAAGCACGTATGTACTGTGAATAGCTCACCTGCTGAATGTAGAGACCGCAACTCATTCCACTCTTGAAGACTACGACTTGCCGAGACATATACCAAAACATCAAACATCAATTGCTTGCTGACTTGCCCCGTACAGAATGCGCTAATTTTTCCATAAAGTTTTCGTAGTCATTAGACAGATGCAGCTTGTTGTAACTCTTCGATTTCCTTATTTAGCGACTGCAACTTTTCCTCCAGACTGTTCTTCAGTTCCTCTTTAGCTTCCTTCTTTCCCTGAATGATTTGTTTCGTGCTCCTAGTATCAAATAAACCAGCCAACAACTCATGATTAACTTTATATCTTTTCCAAATCAATTCAGAATTCATCATCATCATTTGATCCAAAGCATCTCCATCGTTTTTAGAAATAGGCATTAATGGGCCTAAATCAACAGCTGATTCTTGTTGTTGAGCTACTGCAAGTCTGTTTCGTTGTGAATTAAGTGCTGGAGGAGGAGGACCACGATTAGCGTTGGGTAACATTGGCGGAGGTCTAGATTTGACGACAGCCGCTGGTTGTAAACGTTGAAGTTGAGATGGGTGTACGGAAGATGGAATGGGTTGATTACTTTGAGATTGCTGCATTTGCTTCATTTGCTGCTGTTGTTGCTGTTGTTGCTGTTGTCTTTGCTGAATCTCTTTGAGGGGGCAGAATGTACGATGAGGGAGAGTAGGAAGAGGATAAGATCGAATAGGTTGCTGTAGTAAGGTAAAATGAGCAGTCATACGAAGCTGTGCTCGTAGAAATATACCTTTGCCCATTCCTCCGGCGTTTGTACTTGATGGTCCGCATTCTCATTCTTTGTATAATAGACAAAGACGAAGCTCTATATCGAAAAGATAAGCAGTGAAATCAATACACAGAAGGCTCACGCACTGGATGACCACCGCGTAAAAGTCTCCAACGATAGCGCACCCATTTCAAATACGGCTCAGACCCTTCTGAAGGCTCATTTACACTCTTCGGAGGCAAGAAACCATAAGCACAAATAGAAGTTTCCAGCTCGTACTGCGATTGAGAATCTCTCGAAACTTGCTCAGCAGCGCCAAATCTGAGACCATCAACCAAGGGAGCAGAAGGATTCATCTGGAATTGAATGAAAGCTGTACCAGCAGGCGGCCGATCAAGCAGAATGAGACTGAAATTGAGATCTTGATTCTGAGCTGTTGCTGCCAGCATTCGGACAATTGTGTCTGTAGGAGGTACAGAAGGCATAGGTGATAAGTAGTGTACAGCTACGATCTCTCTGGGATCTGCTTGCTGCATGTTTTGGGTATCAGATATGAGAGAATATTGGTTTAAAGGCAAGGTCGACCTCGAGCGGTTGGTCTGGAGAGCTCGCCTTCATCAATGGCATATACCCCAGTCAGGAGAGATGATGAGCCTGCTTCGCCTGCTGGAGACTACCCAGGCTCAGAAACGTGAGGAGCAGTCATAGATAGAGAGCTCGCGCATGTATTGATAAATATTTCATAGCGAAAACGAAGCAAAGGGATGGGGTCTCGATAATGAAGACGACGATATCGAGCTTCAAGATTACGACGCGCCAGAAAAGGGACAAGATGAGAAGACTTCATTGGCTGGAGTGAATGCATTCTCGCTGCATCCTGATGATCCTTCTCTACCTGCTCTCAGCTTGCGAGTTCTTGTAATTGGATTGCTGTTATGCTGTGTTGGAAGCGCTGTCAGCCAGCTCTTCTACTTCAAGAGCAATGCTCCTTCCTTCAGCTCCTTCTTTGTCATCTTGATCAGCTTGCCTATGGGGAATCTTGCAGCAAAGTATATGCCCGACAAATCGATCAACCTGTTTGGACTTGACGTACCGCTCAATCCTGGCAAGTTTAGCATGAAGGAGCATGTCTTGACTACAATATTGGCAACTTCTGGAGCAGAGGCAGCTTATGCAGGAGATATCGTAGCAATTCAGTTGTTGTACTATCATCAAGACATCGGGTTTGTCTCTGGCACTTCGATATAAAGCCGTCTCACGTTACATCCAGACCTATTGGCGGTATCCTCCTACTTCTTACGACTCAACTCATTGGCTTCGGTCTAGCTGGCTTGGTGTACAACATATTAGTGAAGCCCAGCATAATGGTTTGGCCTTCCTCAATCCCAATTGTTTCGCTTTTCGACACATTACACGGTGGAGCCAATACATTGACGCAAAAAAGATTACGATTCTTCACTGCTGCTTTCCTTGCAATCTTCGCGTGGCAATTCATTCCCGGTATCTGGGCACCTGGTTTGACTTCTTTTGCAACACTTTGTGTGATCAATAACTCTTCGTCAGCTATGAGAGTACTTGGTTCGGGTTACACTGGATTTGGGATAGGCAGTCTTAGTTTAGATTGGTCGGTCATCGGTAGTTCTGGAGGATTGATCGTACCGTGTATGTCTATACATGCGGCTGCTTAATGACAGATGAGCTCACATGAAGTATTTAGTCTGGGCATCTGTGAAGTAAGCTTCGTATGAGCCACGACGTAGTCATTTAACCGCCAGGCAGTTTCTTTGTCGGCATTGGCGGAATGTGAGTGATCGACCTATTGATTAGCGTTGACTATCTGACACTGGATACAGGATGTACATTATCGGTCCAGCTTTACACTTTAGCAATTTCTGGAACAGTCTGTCATTCCCCGCTCCAATAAGCGCCCATCTCTATAATTCGGACTACGATGCATTCAACGTCTCAAAAGTGGTAACTCCCGATCTTCATTTAGATGTAGAAGCGTTCGAACAAGCGAAACCCAGTATGTTCATTTCTGGGCATCTTATTCTTCACTTGTATACATTTACTCATTCGTTTCTGTGCAATTTCATCAAAAAAGTCTTGCTCGCTCCATTCTTCGCTTTGACTTACGGTATTTCATTCGCCGTCCTTTCAGCCACTATCGTTACTGTTCTCTTATGGCACAAAGACACCATCTTCTCTGCTTTCAGCGGTAAAGAAGTACAAAGCGATGAGAATACAAGGATTGTGGAAC
Organism: Kondoa subrosea; assembly: GCA_039545335.1. Taxonomy (NCBI): domain Eukaryota; kingdom Fungi; phylum Basidiomycota; class Agaricostilbomycetes; order Agaricostilbales; family Kondoaceae; genus Kondoa; species Kondoa subrosea. Next base: position 483,459 of record BCIN01000010.1, read on the forward strand.
AAAAGTGAGCCCAAATAGCGCAATTGAAAGTAATAGAAGCTGATACAGTGCAGTTACGGATTGGTTCCCTTCCGCTGGTACTTGATTACATTTGGCAGCATGGTTCTTCTGGCAACCTATGTTGTTGTTGCCTATCCTCTACAATTACCCGTTTGGGGATTGTTTTTGTCCATCTTGGTTGCAGCGGTTTTTCTAGTGTAAGTCATGAGGCTTCTCCGCGGTCTTCATCTGAACGAGGTTCAGTCCGTGTGGGATTATCGCTGGTATTACAGACACCCGAATAGGACTGAATGTCATTACGGAAGTGAGTGCTGAGCGCTGAGCGACTAAGTAATGCTGTTCTGACGCTTCGATAGTTCGTTGCTGGCTATCTTCTGCCTGGTTTGCCGATTGCCAATGTAACATTCAAATGCGTGCGTTCATCTGACTCGTCATCTCTACTGGCGAACTGATCGAATTCCTTTACAGTGTGAGTCAGGCTTCTAGTATCATGTTCTACTTCCTCTCAACCCAAACAGACGGTTATATGGCCATGAATCAAGCTCTGGTATGTCTGATTACTAGAAAAAGTGATCTAGCTGACCCTGCAATTAGGCATTGGCAGCTGATCTGAAGCTTGGTCTATATCTTCGAGTCAGCTAAGCGGATAGCGGCAGTGCTAAAGCTCATTCAGTTCTCTTCAGATTCCACCCAAACATATGTTCTTCTGCCAGGCATTGGGCACAGCGGTCGGTTCAGTAGTCAATTTCTCGCTCATAAAAGGAATCGTTGCGTCAAAGAGAGACTACCTTGATGGTACAGTAGAAGGTTGGTGACTGCTTTGTGATCAACTACTTGCTCATTGGCCTCTTCTAGATCCTACCGGTCAATATACGGGCAGAGCACCTCAAATCTTCTATTCCGCCAGCGTGATATGGGTAATTCTGTCGAATCCAAGCTGTTCGAATACTACTCACTTTCCGCTAGGGTTTGGTAGGACCTGCACAATTCTTCTCGGGGCAATACCGCGTGCTATATTGGGGTTTCCTGATAGGCGCATTCCTGCCTCTCATACCGTGGCTTATCTGGAAGAGATATCGTGAGCTCGTTCTTGCTGTTGGAACTTCTTTTGAATATGGTGCAGCTGCCTTTGGCAAGCGCTTTTCTCTGGACAAAATCAACTTTCCTAGTACGCTTTGAGCAAGAGATTCATCATATGCTGACCTTTGCTTTAGTCATTCTGCACGGTGCAATAGGTGATTCTCACCCTCAGGCATTGTTACATAGCTCATGTATGAATAACAGGGCCGCCACAGACTCCCTCGAATGTCGTATTAGTTGGTCTGATGTCTGCCATCGCTTCTCAATACTGGGCGATACGATACAAGAAGGAGTGGTTCACAAAGTACAACTGTAAGTGTGCATTGCTCTCATTGCTCGGGCTCATTCGCGTTCATAGATGTATTATCATCTGCGCTGGATGCAGGTACAAGTATTAACGCCTTAGTAATTTACGCCTTTGGCCTTTCGAGTTTAGCATTTGCAAATTGGTTTAACGACCCAATAGATACAGAACATTGTAGAAGTTAATACATGTATAATGATGCATTAGGTATACCGGATTAAACACACGGGCTGCAAATCCTGGCCCAGCTTAAGTTGCTTTAGTGGTAGACTTGCGCGCCAAAGCCTCTGCTTCTTCATCAGGTAAACCAAGAGACGATTCCCTTTGCTTCTTCCTCGGCGCCCAATGGCCCGCAAATGCCTTGAAAGGATTACTTGGTCTACTTGAGCCGTCCTCCTCCTCGTCGTCATCTGTTGGACCTCGTGTAGGGAATGGTAGTGGCACATCTCTGTGAATCAGCGCGACAGTTCAGACTAGCCACCGATAGAAAAGAAAGAAAGACTTGCCGAGTGATACGAAATGCGTCCACGTTACCTGTTCGTATACATTAGGTGAATCAAACATGCAGAATGCAAGAGAAGTACCGATGTGTTCTGATTCGAGACGGAAGAATGACCACATCCACCTTCGGAACTGTATAACAGTGCTCAACGCAAGATACGTCGTGTCTGAGTTCAGCAACGCACGACCTCTAGTACTATATAATCGTTTAGCTATGACGCAAGTGCGACAACCGAAGTTACGACTTACAGCCCACAGTGAAGCCGCGCACAGGGATGCTCCAGTTCTCAGCAGGAATGACATATAATATCCAAGAGTAGCGCAAGAAGACGTCCAGCACTATAGCGATATAGTAGCTGTAAATTGCACCTTTGTACGCCAGACCGTCTCGTAGAAGAAAATGCTTGGCATGTGGTTTGAACAAATTCCAATCCATAAGCAGATCCCACGCAAGCTGACACGGGATCAGCGAGAGACGAATTGACGTGATGTATCACAAACCGAGTAAGTCGAGTTGATGATGGCGAAAACGATAAAAACGGCCAAAGATACACCGCTCCCGGGCGAGCCTTTCATTCGCCAATCAAAGTAGAGCCAGAAATACAGTATTGTCATGCAGTATTTGCCGAAATTCAGCAAATGGATATAGAAGTAATCGCTATCGCTATAACGCCTTAGAGATTGAGCAGCACGAATCATTGAGGGTATGGATGCCAAGATCGGAGAAGCCCAGGTATTGTTTGTTGAGCACTGAGGTGGTACATTATTAAAATTCCGATGATCTTTAGTCACAGATCAATGCCTGTACTCCCTGGAGAGCTCGTTGAGCCACGCACATGCACAGATGAAATAGCCAATATTATAGAACATGTATTGCTGAGAAACCAGTACTACCAGCTTGTTGTAAATGGAAATGAATCAGAGCAGGAAGAAGTAAACGCGTACAATCGCCAAAGTAGAAGTCAGTGAACTCTACCCTTACTAGACCAAAAGCGAAAACCCTTGCAAATCGACTGATTAACCACCAGCGAGCATGAAGAGAGAAACCGGGAAATGGATTCAAGCATATAACGATTGTTACGATCAGGAAGACCATAGGCCAAGCATGAGGTGAAATATGGTCTGGCCAGAAATTACTGAAGGATAACCATAAGCTGAGACTGAGTAGGAAGAGGATTAGGGAAGGGAGTTCCAGGTATGCGTGGAAATCGTTCGTATGTCGTTCAGGGAGACCCATGATGAGAGGGTAATTGATGCGAGCATCTAGTGATGAGAGTTAGAGGACACATGTATATAAATTAAGAAGACATACGATTCCAAGCCAGCAGATTCACGGCCAGGAGATTTGCGAAAAGCACTGGAAGAAAGAAAGCTCCGTACAGCTGCAGAAGCGCTGGCCACTCCGGTATTGCAGCTCGGGTTTCGTTTTGAAAGCTTTTGACCAAAGCTTCAATGAAGGGAAACAGTGCCAAGCCGAGCAGGAAACCTGATGCGCCGGAGGAGCGATCTGCATCACACATTAATTTAAGGCTACGGCTAGAGTTATTGGCATACAATACGTTTTACTTCTACCTTCGCTACGTAGCTTAGCAAGAGCCACTTTTCTTGAGCCATTGCTGAAGTGATGTGTATACAAGTCTTCTACCAAACTTGTCACTTCTTCCAATTTGGTTGAAACAGCAAAAGAAGAGGTTCCGACTTTCTGCAAGAATTGTTCACTACAAGGAATCCAGGTTGCCTTTTCGTACTTCTTTAGAATCTTGCTGAAGCCCGTCTGATTCAGTGTACGATAGCTCCTCAATATCGCAAGAAGCTTATGTAGTTCGTATAGAGCATTTTTAAGCGACCGTTTTGCCGAAGAGTAGTGTTCTGGTTTGAGCTGGAATTCGCTCTGCAGTGGTGTTACGATGTGGGAGAAGATATTGATCACTTGTGGCGGTTTATGATCCTTTTTGTGGGCACCTTCTTGCTGGAGGTTGCGCTAGAAAACCAGAAGATTAAAGTAAGAACATAAGATCGGAAGTAAAGACGCCAACATGTCTTTCAAGATCGTCTAGCTGTTTACGAATTGCCAGAGCTCTTTCTGCCGCTTCGCCTTCTCGCTCGAGGTAGAACGCATTGACTTTAGACAGCTGTTACATTGTTCAGATGCTGTTTCAGCTCAATGACAAAGCTGTCACTGACTTCTTGATCCAGCACATCAAAGAATTTCTTCTCTTCAGAGGTCAATTTAGGCAAGAGTTCTTCAAGAGGTATATTAGGTCTGTATCGCCAATGTGTTTTCGAAGAGCCAGGTTTACGGCGTTTCAGATTCGGAGGACTAGCTTTGTTACCTTCCAGGCTCGATACGAGCGAAGTAGCTGTATCATTTCTTCGTAATCGAGGTTCAGTGTTAGATCTGAAAGAAGCAGGAGATGCCGTCCTGTTATCGGTAAGTACAGAGTGATCTTTGAAAGATTGACGTGAAGTTGCGCGACTAGTGGTAGCTTGAGCACTACTCCCTAATTCCTTATCGTTCTCTTGATCGCCTTCATTTGCTTCAGCTTCTCGTTGATCCTCTAAATCACTTGAATCTGGTGAAACTGTTTCAGCCAATCCTTCCTCGCTAGCAACTGCTTTCTTGATCAGCTTCTTGAGTCGTCTGTAGTCCAAATAGGCTCTCTGCCATTCAGGCTGAGCGTGTTCCTTCAGCAACCGCCCAAATTTCATAAACAGGTATTTTTATGCAAGATAGCTTGGCGAGCAATGACAGATAGACGAAGAGATCACTGTTGCAAAGCGTCGCGCAAAGATGACCACAAGTTGCACACGGAATAAGATCACAAAAGTATAACACAGCGGATATAGACAGGTCGCTATGGGAAAACATGTAAAACACATTTATCAACAAAGTGCGCTATTCTACATAGTTTCTACATCTCCAATTGTCCCTCTTGACCAGCTTGACCCTTCATAACATCGTAGCAGGAGCCGCAGCGGCAGCGTTTTGTTCTGCAGTAACATCTCTTCCGCTGATCCGTTTACGTCAGCATAACATAAGCAAAAGAGATCGAAAAGAACACTCACGCAGAGCCTGTAGGCGCATCTCCAGCTGCAGCAGCTGCAGCATTATCCGTTCCAACTTGATCAGGTCTTCTGCGGCGCCTTCTTCGGGGCAAAGTAATGAATTTCGGGAGCTACGGTTTGCAATCATAAGCATTTTCACGTATGAAGCAAGATTAAGACATACTGGTCTGGAATCCAGATCTAGAGCGATATTAGTAGCAGCTTGCAACTGTGAGACACGATCAGCTTGAATAGTTGATCAAAGAGGCAAATACTGACTGCTTCTATCCAATCAATAACACCTCGATCATCCGCAGCTTGCAGCAGAAATTGTTCCCCTTCTGCTCTAACCCTAATCACATGTTTCCTTTTGAGATAATCAGCAGCCAATCCACTTTCGGCTCCTTGCAAAGAATAGTGCTTGACGACCAATTTGTTACCGCCTACTAATTTCTTGCTCAAGATATTGGTAGTTATATTCGTAGGTGCTCCATCATAATGACCTTCATGAACATGCATCGCTCTGGTTCCTTTGTCTTTGACGATATTGTCTTGCACATTGACTAACAAAGCTGAATCTGGATTAGAGGGATCTGCAGTACTGTTAAGACCTTCTTCGTTGAGTTTACCAGGTCGAACATGTTCTTGATCCGTAGGAAAGAAAGCGACTGAAGGTTCAGGCGGTGCAGAAACACCTCTCACTCGTGCTCTTGTTTGAGGATCCAATCCACCATTTTGCGCAACTGAAAAAGGTTGTCGAACAGAAGTAGGCGCTACTTGATTGATCAAAGCATCTAGAGGTGCATCCCGCAAGATCTTGATGCTCGTTCCGTGTAAAATCACATAACGTCTTTTCCAAGTTCGATTCGAAGCTTGTTGACCAGGAGCCGTAAATTCTACTTTTCTTGGCATCCATCCTTCAATATGAACTGCGCAAGAGTAATCCGGTAATGGCTCTCGACCTTCATCTTCTCTAGGTGTGATAAGCGATTCTTCCGAAACAGCTTTGAACCAAGGTATTGAAGTATAAGGAGGTGCGTCTCTTCCTAATTCAAACATTGAGTTGCGCCGAGGTGATGCAACTGCAGGACTTTCTTCCGCTGCTGCCGCTGCTGCCGCTGCTACCACTGCTGCCGGAACATCAGGTAGATCATTTAGCTGGAATGGCGCAGAGTTCGACCGATACTGTTCAATCTGCTGTTGTTGAGTATTTCGGGTAGCTTGTAATTCCAACATCTCCCCAGCTTCGATCCGAGGCGAAAGAAGACCAGATTGTAATGTATTGGCAGCTGATGTTCTTGCTTGGAAAGACGGTCGGCCTGGAGTAGATACATTGGGTCGACCTGGAGTGACAGGAACAGGTGAATTGGCAGTAGGAGTTACGGCGTCATTTCTCGTTTGAGAGGCATTTCTTGAATGAGGATGAGGAGCGAAATCAAAGTAAGATGTAGATGGACTTTCGTTTGAACTACTACTTGGCCGAGCAGTAACCATAGGTGTAGGTGTATAGGCCGCAAAGGTTGTCCATCCTCCTCTTGCGGGCGAAGCATTAGGTGAAGCGGCATTAGCAGACTGCGATCGACCACGCCGAGGCTGTTCTCCCTCTGCCTCCTCGTCATCTTCTAGCACTGGTTCTGGATCTTCATCCTCGTCATCATCATCTGATTCTGTTTCCGCTCCGCTGACAGGAACATCTGTGTCTTCGCTTTCCGATACTGAAGCCATACTATTCGACGGAGGTAAAGCAATCGGTGCTGGTTGTGACGAATTATTGCTGAATGATGGCATCCGGAGATTTGGCAAACGCTGAGCTGAACTGAATGAAGACGTTGTTGCCAAAGTAGGTACTTTTGGGCTAGAAGTATATGAAGCCAGACGAGGAAGAGTTCTCATTCTTTGCGCTGTGTGTTCGTTCGAATCAGAATCTGCTTCTGATCGCCATGAACCGGATACGCTTCGTGGTATATTTGCCCGCGAATTGGAGCTTGACGAAGGTGCAGCTGGCGGTCTTGAAGGAAATAAATTTCTCCTACTTGACGGACTTCCATTCAATCCAGGCCTTGTCGAAGTGATATTTGGGTGAGTAGCAGCTGTGCGAGGCGTGACAGGTGAAGAAGTCCGAGCGGAGATTGGAGAGATTGGAGAAATTGGTGTGGGAATGATTGCATCTTGATCTATTCTAACATTTGACTCTCGAGGAGGTGAGTTATTTAGACCAGTAGTTGAAGAGAAGGCAGAAGATGCGTAGGATGGAGTAGGACTGGAATTTGATGCTAAGCTAGAAGTCGATCTTCCCATGTCAGCACTTCCAAAGTTTGCATCGCTTTCGTTGGACTGAATAGAACTTCGAGAAGCATTGTGTGCTCCAAGGACTTTACTGAGCGTGGAGCTTCTCAATCTGGAAGCAAAGCCTCGTTTTGTAGTTGTATGATCTGCATCTTCACCATCGGGTTTGCTTGTTGCAGCAGATGTGGGTGTTTTACTTTGAACAGTCATAGTTGGCATCCTTTGTGACTGAACCGAGCCAAGTCCGGTCGAACAATGCAAATTTCTTATTCGATGTCAGGCCGCCGAATACGCTTCGGATTTCAGGCGTTGCTGGGGCTGCCTGTGTTTTGCGTGAGTGGGCTAGAGCAAGACTTTGCTCGACAATGGACGAACCTGTCCCAGTACAGCAGAACTTATTTAATGCTGCTTATTTGAGTATTTTGTGTGACGATCGTTACTATTTTAAACGAAAGACGTTGGTTCGAGCAGAGCTTCAATGTGGTCAAGTTCAGATGCTTAGGCAAGTCGTACACAGGTCGTGAAGAGCAGAAGAGAGAACCAGGGTAAGCAGAAAGGGCTACTAGCGATGCGCCTGCCGAGCTAATTGATATACTCGCCGACTTGTAGCGGGGCTCTCTTTTGGAAAGGGAATCCCAGGATGATACGGTATAGCCAGCGACTCTAGAGAGGCTGCCTCTAGGAAATAAAATATAGTACCTCGTCGATTGTTGCAAACAGGGCGTCCGTCTGAATCTTGGCTCAACTCGATCACTTTTAACTTAGGCGTTTATATTCAAGTAGCTTAGCTAAGCTGTGAGGCCAAAGGATACAACAGCGACTGAAATGTGCAGTGCATGTGAAGGGCAGCCGGAAAGCGACAAGCCCTATCATGTCTGTGTTCTGACTGGTGAATTCTGCTTATACAACCCAACAAATCCGCTAAAGCAGGCTCCTAGTCAGCGATACCGCAGCTGAAGATGCTTCAACCGATAAGAGCGGTCCAATTCTCAAATCCCTACTGGACTCGCATGACCGTTTTGTGGTTCTCGAAACTGCAATAGTACCAGATGTGCTGGATAGGATTCGGTCGCAGGTGGATACATGGAGCAGTCGACCGGGAGTACAGCTCATTTTGACCACTGGTGGAACTGGATTTGCTCCCAGTGATGTCACTCCGGAGGTATGTCAATTGTATATGCGCACTGTGCGACACCTGATCTGAACAGGCCGTAGCTCCTCTGATAGTCAAACAAGCTCTAGGTCTCTCCCATTTGATGCTCTCTTCTTCCTTGAAGATTACACCCATGGCAGCTCTCGGTCGACCGGTCTGCGGAATGACAGCGTCTCAATGTCTAATCATCACTCTTCCGGGCAGCCCAAAAGGAGCCAAAGAAAATCTTGAAGCTCTTTTACCTGTTCTTCCTCACGCTCTCAAACTGGCTGTCGGGACGAGCAGTCGCTCTTTACACGTCAACGGTGCTCCCGAAGCGAATCAAGAGTCGTCGTCTACTTCTGCCAAATCGCGTACACATCAATCACACTCGCATACTCATTCTTGTTCACATGGACATAAAGAACCAATATCTAGATCCCATAAATCATCAGACCCATCGAAAGGAGGTAAAGTCTTGCTCTACCTTTCGCGCTACCTCCTTATTTAATCCTTCTCTCAGCTTCCGCTCGACATCGCTCCTCACCTTACCCAATCATTCCAATGTCGAAAGCTCTCGATCTGATATTCGAGCACACTCCAACTTTACCTATTACCACATTACCGATCTCTTCAAACCTGAGAGGATACGTCCTAGCAGAAGATGTGATTTCCAAACGAAATATACCTTTCACTTTTACTACCAACGTAGATGGTTATGCTGTTCGTTATCAAGATGGTCCAGGAGATTATCAAGTATGGACTTCAGCTGAACATGCTTCAACGGAAGAGATACCCAAAGGCGTCATTTATAGAGTCAATACTGGTTCGCTTGTACCTCCTGGAACTGATGCTGTTGTAATGGTCGAAGACACGGAAGTCGTTTCTACTGAATCGAGGCTAGGTAAAGAGGAGGAGAAGGTTGTGAGAATATTGGTACAAGTGGAAAAGGGAGAGAATATGAGGAACCCGGGAAGTGATGTGAAAGAAGGTCAGAAAGTCTTGAGCAAAAGAACGGTTATTTCAGAGTTCGGCGGAGAGTTGGGAACATTACATTTTGTTGGCCAAAGGAAGGTAGGACGACTGGGTTGCTGAGCGCGATGAAAGCGCTAAGCTGATCTGTACGCCTACAGGTCAAAGTCTTTGGCAAACCTACTGTGGCTATATTGTCTACTGGCAACGAGCTGGTTGATCTTGACGAAGACAACGCTTCTTCCTCGAGTGCTATTTTTGACACCAACAGACCGGCTCTACGTCTTCTTCTAGAAACAGCTGGATACAAGGTTGTGGATCTGGGTATAGCCAGAGACGATGTCAATTCCACCACAGAGGCGCTAAGAAGAGGCTCAGAGCAAGCAGATGTGGTCATTGCTACTGGCGGAACATCTATGGGAGAAGTTGATCTGCTCAAACCTGTTATTGAGCGAGAATTGAATGGAACGATTCATTTCGGTCGAGTTGCTATGAAACCGGGGTGAGTCTTATTCCAGACGTTGTTCAAGGACTGACCTTTTGGCGGTAGCAAACCGACTACTTTCGCTACTATCCCTTCCAGCAAAGGATCGACACTTATTTTCTCTTTGCCTGGTAATCCAGCGTCAGCTCTCGTAACATACAACCTTTTCGTTCTTCCTTCGCTCCGAAAACTCTCCGGTCATCCTGAAGATTCATGGCAATTGACGCGTTGCAAAGTACTGCTTACGTCTGATCTGAGAATAGACGACAAAAGACCTGAATTCCACCGAGTCAATGTTAGCCCTAATGCGCAAGGACAACTTCAAGCTACTTCAACCGGAAGTCAAAGAAGCTCAAATGCCAGTAGCATGTCAAGGGCAAATGGTTTGATATGTTTGCCGTCGAAAGAAGATGCTGGTGATTTGAAAGCGAACGCGGGCAATTTAGTGAATTGTATTCTACTAGGTTTCTGATCTGAATGATGAGTATGCATGCATCTATTTTACAAGGTTAATCATGGTATTACGCCAGCCTGTGTTTCTCTTCTTTCTCAAATTCTTTGATGCTTCCCGGCTTGTTGAAGTGCGGTAATCCTTCTCTTAATATTGCCAAACCAATTCTGTCAATACTTTAGCATTAAGATCAGCAAACAGAATAACAGCCTTACTCAATAGCTATCAAGATGATGATGATCCATTCCAAACGATGACTCGTTCCCTGCGATACAATGTCAGCATGCTCCCCTTATTATAAGGCTGGTGACGGGAAACGAACTGAATCGGCCAAATCTAAGACAAGCTTTTGTACGTTTTCAGCGTAGTCTAACTTCTTGTTCATCACTTCTAATCGTGAATTGGCGTCCAGAGATCTGCATACATGGTGATACAAACGTTCTTGAGTTGTCGAAGCATCCCACATAAAGTCCGCTATGTCCACCTCTGAACACCAGTATGCTATTTCGGCGAGATAGAAAGCTTACGATTGTCCAAAAGGTTACTTTCGCTTAGATTGAGCTGTTGTCGCATATTAAGTAGATAACCAAATCCGGAAATGATTGCTTTTTTGCTTGGTATTTTGGCTCCCTTAACCAGAGATGAAGGTACACTCGATCCTCTTTCGAATGATATTAGGGATAGTAAACCCTGATAATGAGAATCACTGACGTCTCGATGAATTCGTCTAACGACTTCTCATATGCTGCCAATTTTGTGCTTCGCACTAAAGCAGCACTGACAGCCAACCGTAGGAGAATATCATTCTCGGTCATGGGTAGACCATTGCTCTTGGTTTTGGGTAAAATTGCAGGATCGAGGGAAGCGAGTTTGCCTGGTAGAGGTAAAGGAGAGAAGCGGACGAGCGGCGAGAATGTGTCATTAGATCCAGAAAAGATAGTCTGGCCGTCTTCTGATGCTTCGCTTTCAGCAGAAACTGCTGGAGAAATAGATAGACCTGGCAAGATGATTGTATTTCCTTTGACTAGAGGTAAGCCTTTCTCGTCCCTCAACGAATAGTCCATCGATTCCTCTTCTGTTCCACTCAATAATGAATTGCTTTCGACACCTGGCGCTTTGATGATAGTGTTCATAAGCGTATCGATTTCTTCTTGTTCAGCGTTCCAGGCAACAAAACTCCCATTCTCGAAGATAAAAACTTCGCTTGAGCCAGTATTCGACCATCCAGACGGTAAGAGAACTGCTTCTCCAAGCAGATTGATAGCATCTGACGATTTCCCAGTACCGATCAAAGATAGTTTGGCTAGAGTCTTTTGCAGTCCATCAGTGGAGTATTCCTCAGCAGTACTGAATGCAGTGATTCTGCCTGAGGCTTTGATAGAAGGTAGCAGGCCAACGACCCTTTTTGATCGGCTTGGTTTTGGTTTGAGAGGTTTCGAGATTATATCAGTGAAATTGCTCGTGGACGCCCAGCGCTGGGGATATAGAGAGATCTTGGGTATTTTCTGCACCTGCTTGAAGCAGCTGAAGGCATAACTGTTCATACACTTCGACGTTTCGTGTCAAGAGAGCTTTCCAACTCGTTCAGCCAAGACTCAAGAGCAGTTCGACAGGCATGTCTTATGTGGACGCCTATGATCCGTCAGTGCTCTTGCTGTAGTGTTGGGAATGAACGAGCTCAATCGCGATGCAGGGCTTTCCGCGGCAGAGTCTCGCTCAACTTGGCCTCACCTTCAGCCAATCCTTCAGGCAGCGTACCAGCTGATATCTTCTTGAGCTTACTCCTTTCAAAGTCTTTGCTTGCAATCGCGTTGTATACCACGAAAGTCTGGCTGCTCGACACAGGAATCTCGTGTTTGGCTATAACCTCTGGCTTCCTCTTGATAGGAGCTCTTGGAACTCTTTGCTTTGGAGGTGGAACGTATACCTCTGCAAGTCATAATAACAATGCTCCAACAAGCGCAAAAGGCAAGCGACAGAATGTAGATTGGTCGGAAATCGCGCTCTATGGGATTGGCATCGCGCTGGAGTGGACTTGCTTCTGGTTTGCGGTTCAAAAACTCAGCGTCCTCAAGTACGTGTATCTGTATGTGCAAAATGTTGTGCTAAACTGGCACAAAAAGGGTGGTGCTGCTTTCGCAATACAATGTCTTCTGGTTCCCTTCGTTACTCTCTTCAGGTCATCTCAAAGCAACATCAAGAAACACGCTCTTTCTCGCGCTGGCCGCACTTTCTGTCACCTTCACTTCCGATTATTACTACCTCGCTACCCCAGCACCACCATTACTTCGAGGGTATGCAGCGCTAATCCTCTTTCTACTGCTCTCTGCACGTAGGAATGCTGCATTAGCACAACAAGCAAGTACAAACGCCTCAAGAATACATTCACTAGGTCTTCTACTTGGTGCTGCAGCTTTTCTCCCATTGGGTCTTTATGGCTATTTGACAACTTTCCCAAATCACTCGTCAGAATTGGCTTCGACTCTCTTACCTTTATTACTTCTATCAGCTCTGACTCTACTCCTTCTTGATCCATTTGTTGATCGAACAGCTAGTAATAGTGCTGCCAAAGTAAAAGTCGTCAGTCTTGGCTATGCTCTTTGTGGAACAGCAAGCTGGTTCGTTGGTCTGGTTGCATTTGGTAAAAGATGGAGCTGGTTGGATGTTGGCTTGATCTGGGTCATTCGTTATTGTGAGTTCTTATCAGGATAAGGTTGTCAGTGTATATCAGACCTCATTGCTGCACACAGGTGTCACTTCGATCGTGGCTGAAGTCTCACCAATGCATGGTTCCGGTTTTTCTACTACTCCAGGTTCAACGGTGACGAAAGTTGAAAACCTGAATTTGTTGGAAAGCTTTGAGCTCTTTGCTCGAAGATTGAGAGCTGTAGTCAAGACTATCATGAAGAATGATGACTCGAGACGGATTTATTATTTCCTATGCTTGAACTTCGGGTATATGGGAATACAATTGACGTGAGCTAGCCTTCTTGATCTGATCAACAGTGAGCGGAACTAATGTCTGCTTTTGTAGGTGGGGCATCTGGACGAATTCGCTTGGTCTCATTTCCGATTGTAGGTGTAAGAATGTGATCCCTTCCTCAGCGTGCTGAATGATGCACACAGCAATCCACATGTTCTTCGACAATGCAGCACTAGCACTAGGTCTCTTTGCATCGGTCATGTCAAATTGGCCAAGAGACAGCGTCTTCACATATGGCTACTCTCGAGTCGAAACGCTTTCCGGATTCGCTAATGGTCTCTTTCTTCTTCTCATTTCCGTCTTCATTGTCTTCGAAGCCATTCAACGATTGATGGACCCACCTGAGATGAATACAAATCAATTGCTCACTGTTAGTGCTTTGGGATTAGCGGTGAACTTGGTCGGTTTAGTAGCTACTGGAGGACATCATCATCACGGCGGAGGTGGTCATTCGGTACATTTGCATGAATTCATGTTTGCGGGTCATAAGCTGATTTTCATTATACTCTCTAAACAGCACGGTCACTCACATGGACACTCGCACGGGGGTGATACAGATCATGGTGATCATTCCGGTGGATCTGGACATAGCCACAATATGAGCGGAGTCTTCCTGGTTTGCTGTCTCCAATTCCTTCTGCGTCTCCGCTGACAAAATGAACAGCACGTCATGGCCGATACCCTTGGTTCTGTTGGTGTCATCATATCGACTTTGCTCATCAATAGGTCAGGCTCACAGAATGGTCCGCTAGTGAAAATTATAGTAATTGTCAATTTGGCAGATATGGCTGGACTGGCTTCGATCCGCTCGCATCTATCTTCATTGCCGTCCTTATTTTCGCTTCCGTTGTCCCTCTAGTACAAGATTCCGGCATGCTTCTCTGCCTCGACTTAGGACCAGACAGAGAAGAAGACGTTCGCAAAGCTTTGACGGAGCTTTCAACCGTTGAAGGCCTTTCATCATACGCTGCTGCTCGCTTCTGGCCTAAAGATCCTGACTCATTGGTCGGCAGCATTCACGTACAATTATTACCCAGTCCTTCAAGTCATGATCCAACAAGATCGACTTCTGAAAGTCCAAGCTACCAGCATTATCACAATATCGAAAAGGTCACTAAAAGGGTAGACCAAGTACTCCGAAAAGCTATCAGAGGGCTGACTGAGCTGAGTATACAAGTTGGTCGGTCGCAAATAATCGCGCTCCGTCTTTCGCTGATTAATCCGAGAAAGAACCAAGTGAAGGCATGAAGACTTGCTATTGCTTGACTTGAGGGCGTACTGGCAGATCGCATCTTTTATACTACCATCTCAGATTGATATCCATGCCAATTATATTGCAAGTCGCTTGTCTTCCCTTTTCCACCATACTGGTGCACAAGGTCTCTTGCATCTGATATAAACAGGCAGCAGGTATCCGCCGAGAGGACCAAACAAAAGACACGCCCATGATTAACCCCGATCTCGATGGTTGACCCACGATGAAAATCGCGTCCTGAGCGATATTTATCGCCGGATTTGAGCTATGTGTGCCAGTGATTCTCCTTTTTGCACTACCTCTCTGTCTCGCAGCCTCAATCTTGCTCTTCTAACACTCTTTTATTACATTCCCTTCGTTACTATTTCGCTTGCCGCACTTTCAATTCCACCTCCCAAATCTCTCCACACATCTTACGGCATATGAAGACCCGCTCTCTGCTATTAGCTTTGGCTATCGGCTCCTCTGTATCTGCCACTGGCGAGTTCTTTCACCTTGACCCTTAAAGATTTTGCTGATTCACTCGGTAGAGGAGAAGCGCGGTCTTATTGAGGCTGCAGTTGCTGTGATCAAATTGGGCAGGCTTCAACCTTTCTGCGCGTCCTATCTACAGACGTTGAAGCCAACAGCAACGTGGGTCCATATCTTACCTCTGAGTCGCTGATGACAGACGAGCGATGTCTATCATTACAGATCTACAGTCATTTTGCCTTCCACTTCGGTCGTCAGCACAAGTACTTCCACCATAATCGTTCCCACTACTGTCTATCAAGTCAGTGCCGTTTGATCTCTGTACGTCTATATGTCTGATCAGATGCAATAGACACAAACAACTGTCAGCGTAGAGACTGATTACACTACAGTCGTGCGTAAACGATCGCCCCGTTGAGCCCTGTCTAAGATGATCTTATTATCGTACAGCAAAGCACCACCACAGTTGTTCAAAATTCATTTGAAAAACGAGGGTCCATTCCAAATTGTCCTCTTGGTTTGCGATTATTCGCAGAGAATGTCATTCAAGCCGCTTGTGTTTCTGCTTTGAATGTCCCTTCACCGTCACGTACAGCTCTTGCAACCTCAATTTCCACAATCAAAGCAACTGCAAGCGCGCTCGAAACTTCGATTCAACCCACGACCAACGTAGTCACTGAAACTCAAGCAAGTACGACTTTATCAACTCAGCTGGCGGTCCAAACTGTCAGTATTTTGTCGGGAGAACCGCAAAACCCTTCGTTCGAATCCGGATCATTGGCTCCTTGTTAGTCATGAGTGGTCTGCGGTGAATTGCCTAATACTATGCGACAGGGTCTTTCCAAAAGAATGCGCCAACCTATCAAATCGTTACCGGAGCTAGCGACGCCGCAGACGGCAATAGCTACCTGTCAGTGTGCTATTCTTTCGCGTTGGGACATCACTAACGCATCTTGCCAGACGCATCGTTCAAAACACTGGGCCATACAGTTATTCCGGACCTGGTACTTGTGGAACTTCATACGTCACAACCTCAGCACCAGCTACCGAAGGTCAACTCTACAATATCAAGCTTTCTTACCGCTCCATAATTGCACCTGGCTCTCAAGATACCTATGCCGGTGGACTTCAAATTCTAGGATCCAATGGTTGGCAGAGCTGCAATTCGCCCAGTTCAGACTGGCAAGAGTGCTCATATTCGAGTCTGCCGTATGAAAATAGCTTGGGCCCCTTTATTCAGGTTCAGTGGTAAGTCCTTTGTCGGTGTTAATCGAGACATACTGACGAATCATGTAGCTGTGCGGGCTACTACACCGATCCAACCTTCTGTGATATAGACAATTTGGTTGTTACGCCTGCTTTGTAATGAGCAGCGGCGGTGTAGGTCCAAGGCTTGAGGTATTGAATTTATTCAAAAGCGTACAGGCAGTTGCAGTAGTGTCAGTTTTATGTGGAAATGTAGCTCATGTTTCATTTCGTTTATCCCTTCGCTGCAGTCAAGTGCTTTACAAAAGCGAGATTCAACATGCTGTCACAATACCTCGCGTCTATGAATACTTACTGTCTACTATGAAGGTGTGGTAGAGCGATAGTGGAGCGCTCATGTCAGCTCTTGTCTGCCCAAGAGTACGAAGAAGAAGAAGGTACATATGCGCAGGCCAGGCTTACAAGCGGCAAGATTACATCAACAACTTCGCTTGCACGATTGCATGTCGAGCACAAGCCGCTGGGCACATGAGAGATCCCAAAGCAGCATCAAGACAGGTAATCAATCAGATCAAAGATGTGATGAAACAGATTGATAGTCAGCACAATCGCTTCAGTGACACAAAGAAGAAGAAGAAGAAGGAGAAGAAGAAGAAGAAGAAGAAGAAGAAGAAGAAGAAGAAGAAGAAGAACAAGAAAAGGCAGCAACAACAAATTGAGCAGCACTGGTATATCATGCTGGAAGGGATTGAACAAGAATTGAGAAAAATTGAGGAAGGAAGAGGAAGAAGGAAGTTTTGGGCACCTGACGCGTATAGGTGTTTGACATTTCACACTTTGTTTACCTTTAAGTCACCAAAAACTCGCTAAGAGGTCTTCTTTCCTTTTCTCACCTCTCTAGGCACCTTTCTTGGATTTGTCCACACTTAGCAGCACCTTCATACACACAGAAGAGTAGCGCTCACCCTCACAATCGAAATCTGTCCACACAAAAATCTATCAAAACAAACAGCAATATGTCTACCACAAGGAAAGCCAAAGGCTCCATCTTCGCTGTGCACTGCGATATGGATATAGAAGAGCCGCAACAAGGAAGCAGCAGCGCTAGAAACATCAATGGCGTTCCTTTGAAGCGAAAACAGCATCCTTCAGCTCTAAGCAATAAAGAGAACACTTCAGCTCTCACATCTATAGCACCATCAAAGAAATCCACTCCTTTCAACGGCAAAATTCCATACGAACTCGCTTCGCCTGTTTCCAACCTCGCAGATCAACTGTCGCAAACTCTAGGTTTCTTCGCACCTAATGATCCAGGAGCGAAACTACAGAATAAGAGGTTGAACAGTATGATGAGAGGAGAAGGAGGAAGTAAAGGAGATCCGATGAAGAAAGCTTCAAGTACTTCTGTCGTCTTCGGAAAACAGCAAGTGAAGGGGAAAGAAATGTGGAAAGCTTTGAGAGAAGAGACGGCTACACCACCTCATTCACCTGTTCTGGCCAATGTTACGGAAGCGTATAATGGCAATGGGGGTTTCCACTTCTCGCCAATGGTAAGTTTCTTTGGCTTGTTGCTTCCTGTACTTTGACTGATATGATCAATACTAGACACCTAAACCTCAACCCTCTGATGCGTATGAGCTACCTACACCGACAGGCGGAAGGATTCTCGTCTTACCGGATGCGGAAGATCACGCTGACGATCCAACCTCCAGCACAGTAGTGTATCAAGGATCACCAATCAAGAAGACTCGAGTGCAAAGGCCGACAATGAGACCGTTGGGCAGCAAAGCAAGAGGGCTGAGGTTGTAGCGAGAGGAAGAGAAGTCCGCTAACTCATGTAACAGGTGCAAGCTGCAAGGGGATTTAGACCGTTCTGTTTGTGCATAGACTTTGCTGCGTTGTAGTGTTGTGTGTAACATTTGCTTTTGTTCTGATACATCGCTGTGCAGCTTCACTGCTCGGCTGTTCCATACCGAGTCCAACAACTTCAACCCAATTTCCCTTTGTTAGTTCTGTACGTCCAGAAGAGGTTACATTCAGCCTGCTTTGCTACACACAGCAACGGCCTGGACTATCTTCATCACACTAGCTAGGCGGCACGCTAGTCAGACTTGAAGTCGATCCATCCTATTGCTGTTTCGCGCTCAATAGGCAATGTCCGCTGCTGGCCTCAGTCAAATACACACACATTCTGCTACCCTTCTTTCAAGCTAAGACTCTTCATCGCCTGCCGTATTGTACTGTACAGCTGTACCCTGCTGTTCTCAGAAAGGCTTGAAAGCTCAAGATGCTCAAGCTACAACAGAACTACAACGCGGCCAATGGGAACAACTCTGGCTCATCTGGCAACCAACAAAATGGCCAGCACTCCTTCTCGGGCTATAATCCTTACAATTTACCGCCCAATAATTACCACGGCCATCACGCTGGCGGAAACTTGCAACAACATGGCTATCCTAACAGCGGATCTTCCCTGCATTCGCAAACGCCTAATCCTAGAGAACGGCAAGTCCAATCTCAAGCGCAGTCCCAACCCGCACAAGCTATTTCACCAGCTTGGGCAAAGCAACTCGAATATGCTGCTGCCTCTCGGATGGCTGCTTCACCTCATCATCACGCAAGGGTCGCACAATTGGAGAAAAGAGGTCACAACAGTTCAGCTCTGTCTATAGTTGATCCGAAAGAAAAGCTGGTCTCGACAAGCGAAACATCTTTCATCTCTTCCTCTGGTCCACCTGGTCTCGCTCGCCCGGGTAGTGCAGTAGCTACTGCTCGGACTCTCTCACATAAGAAGACGGATTCTTTGGCCTCGGATAAATCTAAATCAGCCAGCAAAGCTTCTTCTTCACCTTCGCAATTGTCAGCATCAGAGAAAGAAACGGATGCCGGCTCCTCTTCCTGGTCAACTTTGGATATGGGAGGAATGTCACTCAAGAATCTCGCTCCAGCTCTCTTCGCCTATACTTTCTTGACCGCCCTATATATACCTCATAATTCCCTTACAACCTTACCTACAGCCTTATGTCAACTCAATCATTTGGTCCGGCTTGATGCGTCCTCAAACAAGCTCACTTCCGTTCCAGCTGAATTAGGCACTCTAACCTCCCTGCGCGAACTCTTCCTTTTCGACAACTTGATTGTCAATTTACCTCCCGAACTTGGCACACTTCATCTACTAGACGTTCTTGGTATAGAAGGCAACCCATTGCAAGACTCATTACGAGTCATTGCGGAAAAAGATGGGACTTCAGGTCTAGTGGCTTTCTTGAGGGATAGTTGTCCAGTTCCTATGCCACCACAAGAAAGAGAATGGATCAATATCGATTTAGATGAATTACCTACAGCTGAGGATGCAGAAGACAAGAATGATGGATTCTCAGTCTTGAGTTATAATATTCTTTGCGAGAAATATGCTACAACGGCAATGTATGGTTATACACCATCTTGGGCTTTGAGCTGGGAATATAGAAAGGAATTGGTTCTGCAGGAAGTGGTTGGCTACGAAGCAGATATTCTCTGCTTGCAAGTCAGTGGTTTCTATTTCGAAGTCGCGTTTCAAGCGATGCTGACGAATAACCGGGCACAGGAAGTGGATGTAGAACAGTACGAAGAATATTTTGCGCACAACCTCAGCCAGCAAGATTACGATGGTGTCTACTATCCGAAATCTAGAGCAAGAACCATGTCGGGTGATGAAAGGCGGCACGTCGATGGATGCGCTATCTTCTACAAGTCAACAACGTATGTTCCGTGTCATATTCATGATTAGTGCTGACGAAAGATGCAGTTTCGCCTTGGTTGAAGAACAGCTCATAGAATTCAGTCAGATCGCAATGCGTCGACCTGATTTTAAGAAGACTCAAGACATGTTCAACCGAGTCATGACAAGAGACGATATCGCTGTCATTGCTTTGCTCGAGCACAAAGTGACCGGCGCAAGGTTGATTGTCGCCAATGTCCACATTTTCTGGAATCCAGAATTTAGGGATGTCAAGCTTGTTCAAGTCGCCATGTTGATGGATGAATTGGACAATATAGCCGAACGATTCTCTCGACTACCACCTCGCTTCGATCTTGCTGCCGATGCACCCTCATACAAGGAAGGAGGAGCACCAAAGATCCCAACCGTGATCTGCGGTGATTTCAACTCTGAACCTTCTTCCGGTGTATACGAATACCTCTCGAAAGGTCGAGTATCGCATGATCATGACGATTTCGGTGATCATGTATACGGAACCTATACTTCAGATGGATTGCAACATCGGCTCAATCTCAAATCATCTTATCAATCCATCAATGAATTACCTTTCACCAACTACGTCCCTCACTTCAAAGGTGTTTTGGATTATATTTGGCATACCTCAAACACGCTCAACGTTACCGGATTGCTTGGTGAAGTGGATCCGAATTACCTTTCGAAAGTTGTCGGTTTCCCAAATGCTGTAAGTAACCTTCCGTTCTTTTGTAGGAAATCAAATGCTAACTTTTTGTGATTGTAGCACTATCCTTCGGATCATATTTGCATTCTATCGGAATTCAAGTTCAAGCGACCTAAAGCTGCAGGTCTGGTCACCGCTCAATGAAAGGAAAGGAAGGAAGCAGGAAGAAAGTATAAGTAATGCATAGCTTCACATGTCTAGTCTAAAGTGTACTTGGAAAAAGGGGCGTAAAGAAGGTTTTTTTCATGTTTGCAACGTCAGGAGATGAAGATGAAAATGGACCAAGGGATATTTTTACGATCGATCAGAATTAGGGCTCTGCACCCTCTTTTAATCTCGATAACAGAACTGATGTACATGTTCTCAAACCCGATAATTCTTTCCCACCTTCTTCAGCAAAACCTACTCCTGCCCATCGAATTTTTTGCTGCCAATCTACCAAGTATAGATAGCCTACATGCTTATTCAGCATCCCCAGTGGCTATGAGATGAAATGAGCAAGGTATTACCATTAAGAGAAGAAATGGAACTCACTTCTTTGAGCAATTCGATGTTTTGATTTGTCAGAAGATAATTCTCATGCTGTTCTAAAGGAACTTGTTTCCTCAGTGATGATAGGTACATTGAAACAAGCCATGATTTGAGTAAGTTGTCTTGTAAATTGATCTGTCCGAACGACGATCAAGCTTGAAAGACAATTTCATTGAAAGGAAGAACTTACATTGACTATTTGGAAAAGAGGTTCAGAAGCTTGATCTTTTGCTATTGTCGGTAAGAAAGAATCGACATGTTCCTTTCCGCCTCAGCCTTAGCTCGAACAAATGGTCAACGGAGAAACAATTTACTACAGAGATTTTGGTATTTAGAACAGCAACAAGGGAAACTTTATCTTTGAGTAGATCAGCAGTGTTCTTAGTCTCCTTATTCGCCAACGAGATTCCTTGTATAGCAGGAAAATAGAGTGCTTTCTAGCGACACCTCACATTTTGATCAGTCCCCTCTGGTCCTCGGCAAGCGAGATTTATACGCACATCTGATCGAATGACTGTTTCTGGAGCGATCCATAGTTTTCCTCCAGTATGCGACAATTGGCTCAAATCCTCAAAGTAAGATTTCGATAATTGCTTTGTTAAAATCTTGCGCTCCTGTTTCCTTCCTTCTGAATCCAACAATCTTGACTTGACTGAAGGTTGTGGAGCTACTGAACTGCTGGGAGGTGTAGAAATACCTAAAGGTCGAGGTAAATAAGGTGGTCCTGCTATATTTGCTGACTTGATAGGTTTGGATTCGGTTGCGACATGTCTTGCACTAGGACTTGTCACGAGGATAGGCTCCAACAGTCTTGCTCTCTTTGCCAAATTTTGCATGACGCCGTCGCGAATCAACGCGCTCTTGAAGAAAACGCGTTCTCATTGCCAAACAGCGATGTAAGCGATACTGACAGGCGACTAAATCATCGATATAACTATATGAACAGTCAATCAAGTGATTGCTCAAAAATCGCTGCGAAATGATTCTGATTCTCCAGTGATTGTCTCCTCAATTACTCTGTGCTGCCCTTACTGTACTGTATAGCATGCGGTCATGCTCAACCCCCTGACTAAATTCTCAGGTTTTGCTTCGATTGACTTCGAATTCCGATTCCATTTTTGTATCTAGGCGCTTTGGCATGATAAATTCGAAACGGTTGTACGGCATGAGCCCATGGGCATTCCGCTCTCTCTCTCTCTCTCTCTCTCTCTCTCTCTCTCTCTCTCTCTCTCTCTCTCTCTTGGCCATTACTCTTATTCCGCGCTCACGTCTTGTGATCCATTCAAAATCCTCGCGGCACCGCGGACCGTTTTTGCAATTTGCTATTCAAAGCTTTTCTAGTTCGTCCTTCCCCTTTTGCTCCCAACCATATTCTCGTTTCCTTAACCATGGTATCCTATAGGACCGCAAACGATTCTCAGCATTTCGAGGCGGTCAGTCCCTATTTCTAGATAGTTCTGCTCTCGAGAGGCAACCTTCTGACCTGTTTGCTTGCTTACTGTATAGAAGTGTCTGGCCTTTCTTCACAACCATCAGCAAGAGGATCTCAGTATGCCTGGCAATCCTTTATCACGCGAAGTGGGTTCTTTTCCCTCTTGAGAATGATGAATCCCGCTCAATGAAATCCGCATTTGCATCAGTCTTCTGCCACAGACTGTGAAGACTCAGATGGGTTCTTCTCACCTGCTGGTCCCTCTACTGCGGTCACATCAACACAAAATTCTCCTCTCATACCTAAAGAAATTCTACTCTTTCATGACAACAACAACGAACCACAACATGATGACTCAGACGGTGATGATGTAGAAGAGGGGGGAGAACGTGCAAGTCCTTATTGGTGGAATGATCCTCAAGCTTCCTCTGTCTCTCTGGCTTCGGTTTCTTCTTCCGTCTTATCCTTTTATCGAGTTCAAACACCTCCAGCGAGTTTGTTAGATGGTTATCGCAATGATGAACATATGATGAAGTGTAAGTCCATGCCCATAAAACTTGCGCAAAGCTCTCAGCTGATCGACCTGACAGGCATTGATCTGGATTACGATGCTCGCCAATTCCTTCCTTTACCTCCTGCGCCACATCATTCTGTTCAAACGCTAGAAATTCATGACTCACCTCATGCTGCAAAGATGGAACCTTTATCTCGTTATGGTAACGAAGCTTCAGCTTACACTTCAAAAGAAGCTCTACCTATTCACATTGAGGAGCTCAACTCTGTTATGGTCTCTCAGATGGAAGATGAAAGATTAAGCAGAAGATCAAGTAAAGCAAGTGTGGCTAGAACGAATGCTTCGCTTTCACCAGAAAGGGAAAGAAGTTCAAGTCGCAGTAGTAGTAGTACTAAAGGAGGGACGAAATTGTTCGCTGCGGTAGGCAAAGCGGTAGCGAAATTGGTTGGCAAGAAACGTTTGGCTCGATCAACTACTTACTGATCGCCGACTCTTTCGTATGGGTTTCGTATGGTGGTTTCCTTTTCGTCGTTTTTCTTTTTGGTTCGGGGAAGTTGGTGCCAAAATTTGTTGCGCGGTAATACTCACATGAGCGCTTTTTGTCATTGTAACCTTTTTTCATACTTTTCTTCAAGAGCACTGGATGCTAAGTAATTTTCCATACATTGGGCATTCTGATATTGTAGTGCTTCTGAATTGCAATTGATACACGGATATTCGCTCATATCTCTTACTCGACCTGTTGACATGCACCTCTTCGCGCGATGACGAAATTTTGAAAAAAATGTACAATGATAAAGACGGAGCGATTTCATCATGGGAATAGCTAGAACGGAGAAGCAAGGTACAGGAGATCTTGCGAGTCATTATAGTTAAAGCCAGCTTTGACCAGCATGTCCTGGCATACACGAAAGCACAAGTGAAAGAAGTGCTCCAGACTGGATGCAAGGTGATCGAATATGATAGTGCTGAACACGCAGATAGTAAATAAGCCACAGGAGCAGAAAACCGTCGTAGTGTTGAAACGACACGACGGAACAGAGGATGGGGATGTGAGCGAGATAATCGATATCTAACAGGCCAATAATCACAACGTAGCAGTATCCATACAAAGGAATTCATCTGAGCCAGAGAGAAGCACAACACATGCAGAACCAGAATGAAAGGAACTCGGACACAGAGCCATTGTCTCGGAAATGTCTCACAGTATGTGAGCCGTTGTGACTCAAACTAAGGGATCCTGATTCTGGTAGTACGTATGCTGCGAAAAAGCGCTGTACTACGTCCCGCCGAGGAGATTACCGAGGAAGAGCTCGAAATTAAAAGTTGAATCGGTGAGCTTGCGTCTGGCTGACAGCAGAATAGGACGCAGTGCTCGTGTAGGCTTGCTATAAGTCTTCAAAGCTCTGTATGACTGAGACGAGCTATCTTTTGGCTATCGCGCTTCGCTGCAACAGGTCGAAAGCTCTCTTGACCTTGTGCGAGCAAGAACGTCTGCTCGCAGCCTCATTGGCCCCCAATTCATCCTAGTGAAGGCCGACCATGCCTTGCAACTATTGTAGTGGTGCTCGAGTTTCCCATTACTCTCTGCTTGGAATCCGTACACGATTCCTACTCTGGCAACTTTAATCTGCTCTCACATTGCTCTACTGCACAGGACTGCACCAGGGCTCTCCTATCTGCTGCTGATTCCTGTCTTCTACCTCAGCGCTTCTGTCTGCTGGAGTTAGTCAATTTCGCGATGCTTTCGGTCGCGTGCCAAATCTGAGCCTGTCGAGCGCAAGGATAGACGGCAACTAAGGAGATATGCTTCTGATGTAGCACGTCGAGTATCTACATATTGAGTCCAGGATACACTTCTTTTCGCTGTTATCATGACGTTCAATAGTCTCGTTAAGGTTTCTTGCAAGTACTTGTTTGCCGCAAGTAGTGTCTCGTCTCTTACGCTTTATATACCTCTCTGTTACTACTCCTTACGTATGTCGCGATCCTCCCTGTTCCTATCCAAAACATCCAAGCCTCTTGCAATTGCAACTTCAGTCTCGACCAGTCGCTAAATTGCATGAAATGCGTGGCAACCAAGAGCACAAAACCGCGCCTTTTCTTGGTTACCCCTCTTCTCTTCTCATCACAAACTATCACTATAGAGATGGACTAAAGAGAAACACAGCTGTCGCGAGGAACCTTTATATGCTAGGCGTAAGTTCCCTGACCAATCCTTTTGCAGTTCCTATCTGACATTTCTCTGTTCAGGACGAGTCCTCCTTGAGTTTGGAGCAGCCAGCAACTCCTCAAAGCGAAACCTGTTCTTCTGAAGTATGTCTCTCCTTTTATCCCTCAGACTTCCAAGCTGATTCCCATCTTCTAGTTGTCAGACAGATACAGCGTACAGGCCTCACCTTCTAGCTCAATCAATGAAAGCTCAGAACAATTCCTTTGGCTTGCCAAACAACCTTCTCGCTTAATTCTTCAACGCAAAGAGTCGAGCTCCGATACCTTCTCCTCTTCATCAAGCTCATCCAACTCTTCTGTCAGCCTCTACCAAGGTCCAAATACTTCGCTCTGCTCTGTCTTCACTTTAGACATGGACGAATATCCAGCTGCAAAAGACATGGATCAACTTTATCGATGCTCACCTAGAATGGAAGATCGAGTTCCCCCTATATCTGTGGCATCACCTGTTGTCAAATCATCTTCGATGCTTGTCAAAGTTGGTAAAGGGATTGAGAAGCTGGTCAAGATGAAGAACTCCACAAAATTGGTCAGGACAGAGATCTTTGGCAAGTGAGATGGATTGAAATGGTTGCGATGGATTGAATTGGATTCGGCTTGCATCTAGAGCAGTGTTTTTGGGTTTTAGCAAATTTCAGTTTTGGGTTTTCACAACAAAATCGCACTAGTTGCTAGCAGTATGAATAGTTATTGCTTTGTATAGTCTAGTAGTTGAATTGGATATCTCATGCTTTGTCTATCAAGTCTAATTCCGATCGATGTCGCCTCTACTTCTGCGAAAGATTGACCAGCTGCAGCAATCAAGCCTTCGTAATTCGCACTGTCTCTGCACAAAGCCGAAAATGCGCCTTCTTTGTTGGCAAGCAGTCGAGCAGGCGAGTCATATTCGATCAGCTTTCCGCTATCGAGAACCAGAATCTTGTCGCTGAACCAATCATCAATGATCGCGTCTGTCTGAGAACAGTCAAAGCTCACTAGTCTATGCAGGTCTCTATTCGATGAGCGATGCATAAGATGCTGCTCTCGAATTGGTCAGCTGTTGCGAAGGTTGCAAAAGTTTAGACTCACGTAGCGTTCTTCATTTCTCTTCTGATCGTGACTTGAATGATCCGATCGCTTTCTGCATCTAAAGAAGCACTGGCCTCATCTAGAAAGACAAAGTTCGAGTGTTGTAGCTTCAGCAAAGCTCTTGCCACAACAAGTAGTTGTCCTATGCTATTATGAGCTCAAACTCGATGAGACAGATATAACACATACTCTCTCCTGCTGAGAAGTTTTGTGCGCCAACTTCGACATTATCATCTAGACTTCTGATTCGACCACTTTTGCCTACGCAGTTCGCCATAGAGACCGCTTTCAAGGCATACCAGATCTGCTGATCAGAATAATCGTCTGCTGGATCGAGGTTGAAGCGAATGGCTGTATCCCATGTCAGCAAAGGGAACCATCTACAAGAGGTGCGACTAACAGCCAACAAAGAGACTGGCCTCTGTGGGCATGTATGTAATTAGTCAGAAGACAGCTTCGTTCTTCGCTCGACTGACCTTGCGGAATCATGTTCAAGCGAGATCGAAGCATATCAAGGTTGAGCTGTCCGATATCTTGACCGTCAATCACAATTCTCCCGCTTTCTGCTTCAAGAAATCTGAAGAAAGCCAAGCCAAGCGAACTTTTTCCTGCTCCTGTCCTGCCTACGATGCCAACCTGTGGGATCCCCTTCAGTCAATGCCTTTATTGGGCAAGGCAACATCTATCTACCTTCTCTCCAGCTTTGACTTCGAAACTCAAGTCTTGCACGACCATGGGCAGATGAGGTGCATAGCGTAAAGATAAATTAGATACTTGAACGCTTCCATTCTTCTCAGGCCATGATTTAGGAGGTTCGAGACCATCCACTGGTTCTGGGTCAAGCGAGAGGTACTCCGAGACTCTCTCCAAAGCAGTCATCATTACCTGGAAGTCGCTCATATGCAACATCGTGATATAGATTTTATTGGTAAGCTCCAAAGCGCAAACAATTGCGAATCCAGCAGCGGCTGTAGACGTTGACGGAACCAAGATAGCATACACACAGACCGAAGTGGCTCCTAGAGCTCCTAAGATATCAATCTGTCGAAACGGTCAAAGACGTTGTAATTGTATTCGGAGCAAGCTCACGCATGCCGTAAACCAAGCTATTACCGATTGTAGGTTATAGGAGGGTCGCAGGTGTTCGTCGATCAAATGTGTACATCGCTGCAAGATCTGGTCCAAAATACCATAGGCTCGAATTGTCGTCACGCCTGCCGAAATCTCAACGACGAAGGAAGACTGCGGCAAACTGAGCAAACGACCTCTGAGCATTCGTGCAACTAACCATAGGGCTTCTTGCAGCTGATTCTGCTCTCTTCAGTTCTTGAGCTGTACGAGAGTAGATGTAGGTGTAGCCTGCAATGAAGAGGGTGGAAATGGTCGCTGCAAATAGGCAATTCGGTTCGGTGACAGATACCGCAATGATTAACTTTGTTACAGCGGATCAGACAGAGTAGGAAAGATACAAATGAATCTCACGATAAAAGCTGTCCAAAAGTTGGTGCAAGTGCTTAATAGCTTGTGCGGAAGCTGCTCGTTCACCTAGGGAACATAGTCAGCTTTGGTTTTTTTCTGTGCGACAGGCAAACAAACAACGAAAATGTCTTGAGACAGTCGACTCAACAAGCGGCCAATTGGAGTAGTATCGTAGAGCCTCATTCGTGCGCCAAGGATCGAGCGAAGTAGACGCGCATAAATGCGATTGGCAGCTCGCAATCCCAACAGTAGAGCAACAATCAGTCGGGTGCCCTCTCCCAGCAGCGACAAAGCTGCGCAGCCAATGAATAATTCTGACATGTATCAGCTGACATCACAAGAATAAAAGCGAACATACTCAAGTACATATCGATTGGAAGATGCCATGTGTCTCCTGACCAAATGCGCAAAATTATGTTCACGCCGTTGCTAAATGTTTGCACGAGCGGATATAGTAAGCCATAACACGCGAGACAGCGTATTATACCGCCGGCAGACGAAATCCAAAGCTTGTACAGGGGGAATGAAGCGAAGCCTTGTTTATTGATCTCTTTCTGATACAGCTCGTCCTTGACCGGTACTGCTTCCTTGCTATCAACATTGACATCGTTCTGTTCGATCCAAGTAGCACTTTGCTTCGAGACGAAGAGTAGGAGTTGCTGCGGAGACCCAGCTCGCTCGATGCGACCCGATACCATTTCGACAACGAAATCGGATTCCGGCGCAAGTAGAGAGACATAGTGAGAGACAACGACGATAGTCCGTTCGCGAGCAAGTGGACCCTTCAGAGCGTGTTGCAGAAGATGCTGAGCCGTTCGATAGTCAACCGCTGAAAGAATGTCGTCACTTTGAAGAGTTCAGCCAGCAGTCGCCTCTGACAAGACGGGACTTACAGTAGCAAGGAGTCAGCATCGCTGTAAAGAGCTCTAGCTAAAGAGACTCTAGCTTTCTGACCACCGCTCAGGATCAATCCTCTGTTCCGCTAGATAAGCATTACCCAGAGTCAAGCTTTAATAAGCTAGCTAACCGTTCTCTGACCAGCGTCCCGTCACCAGAAGGCAGCGCTTTCAAGTCTTGATCGAGAGCGCATGCAGCTAAGACAGAAAGATAGCGTTGCTTATTCAGTGGCATACCAAACAGCTGGTCAGAATCAGGTCAGCGAATCTTCATGTTTGGGTTCAGTACACTCACAATATTGGCTTGGATAGTATCAGAAACCAGAAAGGGAGTTTGTGCGCAATAGGCTGATACTAAAGTTACAACAGGCCAAAGCAAGCCTTTAATAGAAAGCGACTGACCGATTCGTGAATGGCCTTCTTCTTGATCTATGCGAGTGATAGGACAGGGTGCAAAGATTCGACCAGTGACCCTGTCAGTGTTGTTAATTAAAACTCGGGTTAATATAGCAAACGAGACAGACAGAGGCATTTCACCAAGCAGAGCTTGAAGCTAGATGCTCAATTTGAGTACTTCCTATATACAGAAAAGTGGCACATACAAGCGAGCTTTTCCCACTGCCAACGCTTCCATAGATCAAGGTTATCGCTTTGGTAGGAAACTTCACGTCTAAGCTTTGTAAGCGAAAGCCACCTGTTGACCATTGGCACGTCGCCTTCTGGAATTCCAACGAGTCAGTTGACGAAGACAAGTTTGAATATTTTTGGGTATCGGGCTCGTTCAAGTAAGCGTCCAATCGACCGGCAGAAAGATAAGCATTTACTGCAATATCAATACTGATGAGTCGATGTCAAGATCAATGTCTTTAGGCATACAATACCGGTTGATGGTTGCAGCGAGAGCATCCAATGGGAATGTAAGTTGCCTAATTAAAGAGACGGCAGTCAAAGTGGTGACCGGATCAAGCGGCTTGCCCAAAATGTAAGAGTATGTGCCGAACGTGACTGCTGTACAGAAAGGGGGTGTCGACCATAATATGATCCATTCAGCGATTTGCCAGCGACGTTTGCCCCAGAAGCATCTCATTTCCTCAGCGCGACACTGATTAAGTCGGTCCACAAATACATGCTTCTTGCTTGCGTATTTGAAAGCGCGAATATTGACCAGGATCTCCTTACTTAAGGCTAAACGTTTGTCTGCCCATTGCTGCATAGTCCGAGGTATGAGTCGAAGGGACAAGTCTTGCATCACTTAGCTTACATTTTGCGTAAGAGCCCATGCGTAGGCTCGGCGCAAAGTCAAGACTGTGACCAAAGTCAGCGAAGCTTTTGCCACATCCCGACAGACAGACTCTTTAGTGGTACGCTAATCAGTATGCCGAGCCACTTTGATACAGTAAGTCGATATTCCGGCGGAACCTTGAAAAGAGCGACTTACCGCTCCGATAATAGCTAGGCCGATCACTCGATACAGCAGTAACGACGATAGAATAGCCACAGCGGGCACAGTTGGAAACAAGACATGTAGTTCTATCCCACATAAGTACATGTTCAATTTGCAACCAATAGATTTGGCCAAACCTTTCAAATCTGAAATGTTGTAGACATCTGTGCTGAGCACATTTTGAGCATCCGGCCTATGCTTTGTACTATCTTTGCTCTCTTCTGAAGTGTTCTGATCACGTCGAAGTGCTTTAGCGAAAACTTCTGTCAAAAGACAAGCACGTAGCGCATTCGAGATTCTGCGACCAAAAGTAAGAGCGGAAAGCGAGCTGGCCAAAGTTCCAATCAATACTGAAAGGAATCCACAAGCAAGCCATAGGCCTTCCTTGCGTCTGAGATTGTCCGGTGTTCGTTGTTGCAGAAGTGAAAGAATGGCTTGAAGAAACAGAGGTGGAAGAAGTGACACAAACACATTGATCCAGGCGCATACCTGTTGAGCAACGAAGCCAGAGCGATGGTGCCAGATAATTCTGCGCAAAGTCGTCTGCGCGAACTTGGGCGGTTCATCTGTCCGCCAATCGAAAGCCGATTTTGCCGAGGAAACTTGCAGCGGCAAATCTGGATGTTCTTCTTCAGCTTGTAGTGTGAGGGCTTGAGACCAAGCGAAGTTGTTAGCAGATAAGCTGAGAGCTTCTGCAAATGTGGGGAATCAGTTATAGGTATATAGCGGTCACCGACTTCGCACACCAGACACAAATGACGAATTGCTATAGTCTAAAGCTACAGGCCGTGCTCCTGCTTCAGGCTTGCTTGTAGGCCGCAGATCCGGATAATTTGGCAACAGTCCGTCGAGAAACGTTATGCCGATGAGAAAAGGCATTGACGAGCGCTGCAAGATGAAGCTTGAGAGGGAGCTGGTGAATGCCAGCAACAGACTACCTCTTGCGCAGTATGTGTCCAGCTGACCGCGAAGAACATTGTTGAGTCGAGCGAGTTGGAGTACTGCCAAAAGACTGATAGTTGCCTGGAGAGCCAGCACTGACGGAGAAGTAACCCCGAGCTGAGTTATCTCATAATATAAAGCGACCAGACAAAGGCAGATGGCAACTGCAATTCTGATGAAGCTGACCCTCTTCGCATATTTAGGAACGTGAAGACGAGTTGCCAGCATTTGATGTTGCAGGATCCTGCTTTCAGCTTGATATATCGCATTGTGGGTATCTGAAGAGTCTTCGGGCAGAGAGATGCCCGTTCGCGTCGCAGCGGAATAAGCTGTTACCGATAGGAAAGCTAAAGCAGAGCCAGGCGCGAGGTATGCTACGGCCTCCAGGAGCACCGGATGATATAGCAGAGCCATGGTAGGAAGCAGAGCATCGACATAAGAGAACAGCTTTCATAAGACGAACTCGAACAAAGGGCAGACTCCAGAGCCGTCGAAACACGTATCAATGCAGACATACGTAGATTGTTAAGACAGAGCGATTGAGACATGAGCAACGGCCAGCAGTATAGGATATTGGTCAGTCGTCAATTGTGTTAACATGTTTCGAAAGAGTATTTCAGTTTCGGTGCATTGCAATTCCAAATCTTTCCGCCGAAGGCAGTATCAATGCAAAGAGTGCAGCAAGTCGCGAAGCGTACATTCTCCTTCAATTTCGAGGCGAGCGATAACAATACAAAGATGCCCGGGATGGCAAGATGTCGCGTCTCCATAAATCATACGCCTGCTACCCGATCCTTACAATGAGCTGGGGGAGGTGCTCATGAAGAGGATGCGCTCGGGATCGCCTGAGTAGAGGTCGAACGGCTTATCTTGCAGAAGATATTCACAACGAGGTAGCTCCATCTATTCTCCCAATTAGCGCGACACACATATTGGCAACCCAAGATACTGACCTGTGATAGCACCATGACTGGCATCTGCAACCAGCTGCTGGTATTTCCATAGAGTTCCACTCTTGATTTTTGGTTCTCTGGGTTTCCAAGCTTTTCTCCTCTTGTCAAGTTCCGCCTGCGGCACATCGAGGTCGAGGGTGTTCTTCTCAGCCTATCATACGTATACATGAGCGCAATTTGCCCTAAGGGATGCGAGAAAACGTGCATCAATGATAATCATATCGCCATCTTCAACTAAACCGATTGGTCCACCAGTTTGCGCTTCCGCTGGATTGTCCGCTTAGCTTGTGATGAAATTGATGTACATCGTACTTACGAACAACATGACCAACGCAGAATCCGTGAGTTCTGGTCGAAACCGTGTCAGCATAGAGGCATCGTGACGTGAGCCAATTACTGACCCTCCGCTAAATCTTCCATCTGTAAGACACGCAACATCTAATCCAAGACCAGCGCCCATGATCATAGAGGTTGGCTATTACCCCATATCAGCTTTCTTCCACTCAAAACCACACAAGAAATACTGACTTTCAACATTTCTGGCATACCTGGACCACCTTTAGGTCCCATATATCTTAATACGACTACAGTCTTTTCACCCTTCTTGATCGAACCGCTTTCAACAGCTGAAATTAAGGCATCTTCTGTATCGAATACTCTTGCTTTGCCTTTGAAATGTAGACCTTCTTTGCCTGTGATCTTGGCTACTGCTCCTCCAGGTGATAGAGATCCTTTCAGAATACTATGGCGCGCAAGCATGAGCGCCGCTTGCATATAGTGCAATGAAAAATCGAACGAACCGAATATGACCTGTTGATTTTATCGGATTGCTCAGAGGTCGAATCACATCTTGACCATGCGGTAGATCTTTCGCATGTTCCAGATTCTCGCCTAGAGTCTTTCCCGTGACAGTCATAGTATTGCCATCGATGAGTTTCTCTTGCAAGAGGTATTTCAGAACCGCTATGACATCAATGGATCAGCTCAATTCGCAAGTCATACAAAAAAGACGTACTAGGGATACCACCGATCTTGAAAACATCTTCCATCACGTACTTGCCGGAAGGCTTCAGATCAGCAAGGAAAGGTATGCGATCGGAAACAGTTTGGAAATCGTCAATAGAAAGCTTGATGCCAACAGAGTGAGCGATAGCGATAATATGTAGGACAGCGTTTGTAGAACCTCCTAGAATCATAGTGAGTACCTGTTTACATGATTGTCAACTCAACACGTGTGATGCAAAGGCTTAAGAAAGGCTGTGGCTGACCATCGCATTTTCGAAGGCTGCACGAGTCATGATGTCTCTAGGCTTGATATCCTTTTCCAGCAGGTTGCGCATAGCAGCACCGACGCTATCACATTCTTGCAGCTTTTCTGGTTCCTCTGCTGGGAAACTACTTGATCCGGGTAATGTCATTCCCATTGCTTCGGCAGCGCTTGCCATAGTGTTACTGCATCTCGTTTTCAGATACGAAGGACACCTCAAAAATGATCGAGACAAACGCTGTATACATGCCTGTGTGTCGACAAAACTCACTCAGTGAACATAAGTCACCAAGCAGCTCATCGACGCACCTCCACAAGCACCAGCACCAGGACACGAATGTCGCACGGTATTATAACGAGTCCTTTCCGCTTCTTCCGTTTTGCCTTCGCTGACATAACGACCATACGATTGGAAAGCGCTAACAATATCAAGTTGAGGAGCTCCTTCGCAACTTCCAGGCTTGATCGTTCCTCCATAAACCATCAAACCAGGTCTATTCAATCTTCCAAGGGCCATAAGAGTTCCAGGCATATTTTTGTCGCACGCCTTTTTCAACACCCAATTGAGCGAGCATTCGACCAAAAGGAACAGAGGGACGAACAGGAATGACAACCATTCCATCTAACCAATGACCACCAGCAACAGTTTCCACAGCATCCGCTATCAGATCTCTTGATTGGAGAGAGAAGTTCATCCCTGAAGTACCCATGGATATCCCATCGCTCACTCCTGGTACACCAAATTGATAGCCTGTGATACCTGCTTCTGAGATAGACTTTCTTATCCTTTGACCTAGGCCTAGGACGTGCTTGTTACAGCTGCAAGTGGTCATTTGATTGAGAATCACGGTTGAAATAGGGTTATGATCGAGCTTACGGATTGCCTTCGTACCTTTGCAAGAAGTTAGCTTGAAGTATACTGAATGCATGCAGAAGACTGACCAAATGCTAGCTACACCAACCATAGCTTTTTGTAAATCTGCATCTGAAGTAATTTCATCCGTAGCATACAGCATAGCCTACAATTCGATCACTCATTAGATCTCTCACTTGAAGTATTCTGTATGAAAGAAGCTGACCTGGGAAGCTCCCTGATCTTTAGGCTGAGTTATAGTCTTGCTGTATTTGTTTAAAGCTTGTGCATTGCGAGTTGCATTGCTTGATAGACAGCGACGTTTGGCTGCATTGGTACATATCGCTTGTGCTCGCTGTCCTGCACTTAGCCACTGTGAAGAACCAATCATCGTCGCTGGAAAGAAAAAAAGTAAAGTCTTGTTGTTTCAATGCGATGACTCTATATGCGGTCTCAGTGACAATTAGGATAATACGAGCAAGAGTTCTGGAATAACACGGATGTCACAGCAAGAAATGACAGAACGATGGGCGAGTCTCGCTGAAGAGCGATTGAATGCGAGAGAATTGGATGATGAGCCTCAGCAAGAAAGGGCAAATCTGGAGCAAGAGGATCAGTTCCGGATCAAGCGGAACACTGTGCTGGAGGTTGGAGCCATCTATTCCAGTTTGGCATTCTTTGCTATTCTCGGTGCTTTGGCTAGAATCGGCTTGACTGGCTTAGCGACTTATCCTGGTCAATCTGTCTTTAGTACAGCTGCTGCACAAGCTGTGGGATGCGCTCTCATGGGTCTATTCGTCAGGAATAAGGAAGGGTTGGAAAATTTGTGAGCCAAGACTCATGCTATAAGTAAACCGCTAAGTATTGTAGATATGTTCCATTATACGTTGGATTGACTACTGGCCTATGTGGCTCGATTACGACCTTTTCGACTTGGATGTTTCAGACCTTTGAAGCGTTTGGCGATTTACCACAACTGCATAATGGCGGTGTTCGCAACGTGAGTTTGTACGCTTACCCACCTTCATATGTGTTCAAGAAATGTTCAGGTCGTCGACGCCTTCACCCAAATCTACATCACTTTCGCAGTTGCTTCCGCTGGGCTGAGATTTGGCATCCATACTTCTACTTCCCTTCGACAAATAGGTCTTTTACCTCCAACTCCATCTAAAGATGATTCTCTCAGAGCAAAGCACAAGACACGCAAACTTCATCTTTGCGTGATCCTGTTTGGCATCGCTTTTTATGCGGGTACCGGTATTCTGGCGGGTTTAAAACCTTCTTTCCGACACGTCACCTTCCCACTCATCTTTGCACCTCTTGGAGCTTGGCTTCGATACTTGCTATCCAAACAACTCAATTCTCTCCAACCTTCTTTTCCTCTCGGCACTTTCACAGCCAATATGATCGCAACAGCTCTTATTTCCGCTTTCACTCTTCTCAAATATACAGAAGCAACAAGTACAATCAGTTGCGTAGTCCTTACTGGTTTGATTGATGGCTTTTGTGGTTGTTTGAGTACGGTATCAACTTTCGCTACTGAATTAAGAGGAATGAAAAGGTTTCATGCTTATCGTTATGCTATAACAAGTATTGTCGTCGGTCAAGCTTTGGTCGTACTTGTTTTTGGTTCGTATTGGTGGTCGAAAGGGTTGAATGGGCAATGTTCGGATCGATATTGAAGCTTCAGAATGATCGATTCCTTGATCTCGACTGCAAGATCTATCTACCTATCGTTGCTACTATCGGGGTTCAGATTGGACTAAAAGAGCCGGTCTTTCGACCGAGGATGACTTGCAGAGCCCTTTCGGTCATTTCCTCTCTCTTTCTCTTTTGCTTCAACTAGCTGACTTTCTGTTGATCAGAACTCAACAGCTGCTTCTGTTGATCAGAACAGCCCAACTGTCATCCCTCGCTGGTCGATAAACCCTTTCATCCATCCATTCTTCTAGTGATGAATTGCGCTTCGTTCAATACCGTTCGTTTGTTAAGCTGGTCTCCATCGAATGATCTATCAGCTACTGCGCTGTTGGAAGTCAGTGTTTGATCCTTTGGCAGATGATATTCCTGGGTGCTGATGACACCTTCTTTTCATTGTTTAGTCCAATCGAGAATGTAATCCGATTCTGAAGTCGGCAGAACAGTGGATGAGAAAGCGCATTTATAATCTTACTGGTGAGGTTGAGGATTCCACTCCTTTGATCCAAGATCTAGCTGTCCGTCGTTATTTTTCTTGAAGAGGAAAGAAAATACTCAATGTTGCTTCGTACAGAACACGAGATCTTATGGTACACTGACTCCTGATGTCTCACTCTCTGCTTCTGTCGATTACTTTACTCTCCCGTTATACAATGAGGCAAATGTTGTTCATCAAGGGCTTTCTCAAGAGTTGGTTTAGCAGGCAATCAACGATCATGCCTTTGATGTATTGGAATCACGCATGCAGTCACTAGCATAATAGCTTGACACCTACAGATGCATTCAATTGCTCTGAACGTTTTAGCTGAGGATCGGAATTTCCATCTGTTCTGTTGGTGCCGATTGACTTGTGTTGTGTAATTGAGTTTCAGGGATTGAAAAAGCGACTGCACCTGCATCTGCAACTGTTTCTGCAACTGTTTCTTGGTTTTAGCAATTACAACGACTTTCTTCTCCTTTGAGACGCGTTTCTAGCGTGTAATAGTCTCAACAGCAACATCACAGGACAGGACTAGCCCTAGAAAGCTAGATCTCAACTGTATATCTCCACATTCCCAAAAATCGCAAATGGCAGAAGTTCAAGCGGCTCCTGTGAACCCGTTTCAGATTGGCTCAGAATGGGCGAGCATTGATCACTGGGTATCTGCTGCAAGATCTGTAGCTGAACGAGCTGGATTCAGAGTAAATCGTAGAACAGCTTTGGCCAAATGTCGACTCTTCTGTACTCATTCTCATGGCTCAAACAAGTGTAGCTTCAGTATAACGTTGAGAAGAATAAGAGATGATGAGGTGATCGGGAACATGTTGTGGTTTGTTGCGGATGGAGTCTTGCAGCACTCAGGTGAGCTTTTGTGCATTTCTTTGAAACCTCAAGTGATAACCTTGATTACAGGACATTATCCAACAGCTGTCGATCCACGTCAACTAACAAAAGAAGAAGAGAAATCATTGGCCAGTAACTTCGCAGCTCTCAAAACCGCTTCGCCTAGGACCCCGAGCAGGCGTTCCAGCGCACGATCAGATGCTTCCGGCTCCACACAGGTCTCTGTACACTCTTCTGAATCACCTCACTCGCCTTCTACTTCTTTTACTGGACCGAAAAGCGATGAACTGTCTCATCTTCGGCCGGAGAGCACAATCGCCCAATTGCTCGACACTCTCTATCTTCCAGCAGATGCAGCAAGTCTAGAAGGAGCTGGAGCGGAAAATGTTGACGACCTACTGTGGCTGTCTCACGACGAGTTGAGGGAGTTCCTCTTTGAGACATGCTCTCCGCCGCTCAGGAAGATCAATGCGTTGAGGATCGTGAGCGCTTGCAAAGTCCTCGAAGAGATGTTTGGGAGAATAGCGAGAGTGAAAATGGAACCTGTCGAGTGAGGCATGGACAAGAAGATTGTATCGAAGAGTGTATTATTTGTGTGTATATATTCGTGAATCGTTATTTTGTATCTATATGCGACAAGAGTAGTCATACAACAGGAACAGACCGAATTACTAAACGAATGATTCTGCACCAATACCTAACCAACCATTGCTATACGTCCAGCGTCAAAGCACAACTTCAGCACAACTTCATTGCGAGTTGATCGTTCAGCGCTTTCAGCTGAGCCTCAGGAGAAGGCGACTCGGACCTCACGATCACCATTGAGGGTGTTCTTCAGAGAACGGCGAGTCAAGATCCATAGACTGATCTGCTCCAAAGGCACCACCAAGAGACAGGGGTTGATCCTTGTGCTTGTGAATTGCCTGAGAAGGAGAAGAGGGGTTTGGAACCTCAAGATGTAAAGCCTTTCTTTCGGCAGAACGAGGTGTGGACAGTAGTGACATTGAGCTTAGACGACCCTCGACGTGCTGAGATGGACGGCGAGGAGGAAGATGAGACGATTTAGGTGTACTCGGGAAGTCTATTTCAAAGGATGAAGCCAGGGTAGATGTGGAAGCTTTCGAAGCTAAACTATTAGCGAAGAAAGACGCTGCAGAAGAGGAGCCGGAAGACGAGAAGCTGCAGATCGAACTTGTCGGAGATGGAGGAGTTGCAAAATCTTCGAAAGAAAGCAGCGGCTCAGAGGCGGTAGCAGTGAGGCAAGGTCTTGCTTTGGCATCAGATTGTGATCTTGCTGCTCTCGGGGTGCCTTGGATAGGTGAAAGAGGCGTGCCAAAGCTGAAAACTGCGGAATGAGAAGAGCCATATGAGTTTGTGTTTGATCGGCGAGGTTTGCTATAAGGAGATGTCGACTGGTGTAACTTGTTGGAAAGACGATTCAGTGTAGAAGAGGAGGATTCGCGCTGCACAGGGAGAAAATCCATTGAGTTCTGTCGGACTAGAGAGCGTTTCCTTGGATTCTTTGGAGTAGCCTCAGCATCGAAAGCAGAAGGCGTTTGAAGCAGATCGTGGCCATAGACATCAAATTGGCTTCTGGTTCTTGCCAGCTCCATCAGTCTTGCTCGTGTGGCTTTCAGAGAGTGTTTCCAGGCATGCTCCTTCTTCAATACTGTAATTGCCCGATAAATGCATTGTACGTCAAAAAACGCGTCAAAACGGTCACTAACCTGCTTTAGCCATCGAGTGTAAGAGCTGAGAGGGAGGTAGACCGATAAAGGGAGTGTTACAAGCAAGCTGGCCATCGATGAACTACAAATTACGCGTCACAACCATTCTTTCGCTAGCATTCGGTAAGCCTCACCTCATCCAATGCCGTTTTCAACAATGCCTCTTCATCATGGCTCCAATGACCTTCGTGTATTGAATCGCGCTCATCGTCCTCCTCTTCGTCCTCAACGCTGGACATTGATGCTATAGAACTGCGCTTGCGGAGGAGACCAGGTCTTGGTCCTTGATGACCATATGTGCCAAACTTGAATGTGGTTTCATAGCAGGGCGGTGTGACCATATCAGGCGTGCATCGACCGCTGACTGGTTCATCGATTTGGAGCATTATAGACTTGATCTGAATTGATGTAGTTGAGATTGAGTGAGACGGATATGTGGTGCTGGGGGTAATTAGAAGCAGCGATGCTTGATGAGCGGAGTGGTAGTAAAGAACAAGATGAGCAAGAAAAGTCAAGGACGCGTTTGTAAATGGAACGTTGGTTGATCTTCGCGTGAATTCTGTTGTTTCTTTTTTAATTGATTGCACCTCAGAAAGGAAAGGTTCGCGACGAGTTTCAATACGCGACACGGGAGAAACTCAGCCCCGCAGAGGCTGTCGACAAGCAGGACAATTGCGCGATCTGGCCAACCATTTCACCATGCAGTCTTGATGGAAGCTAAGATCAATAGCTTCAGATCGATCGTCTCTAGCTACAACACTAAAAAGCTCACCAGTGTGTACATTCTGGAAAAATGCACGCCATCTCATTGGCTTTGAACTGAGTCAAGCATATCTGCTCCATATTAGTTTGCTTTTTATCAAGCTAACTTTGCTGCTCACTGTACACTTGTTCACTCGAACTCCAGCACAGCCTAGTTTAGTCTTGGTTTTACCATTTTTGTCTACTCTTCTGCTCTCGACTTCAATTCTCGCAATAGATAACAAATCCCAATCAGCGTCAGAAATGACATTGGTAGGTTTGGCTGTTCCAAGCACTTCTTGAATCGTAAGGTAATCTTCGTAATGTCTTCCATCGTCCGGGGCAGCACCTTGCTCTCTGTCAACTCGAGCCAAAAGTGCATCGAAATCTGTGTAAGCCACAGAACGCTGCCTCTGTAGAGTGGGAGGCGCAACAGCAGTCTGCGCTGGTGTTGCGCTCGTCGGAATGTCTTGAGCAGCCAATGCTTGTACTGGGATTGGATGAGAAATGACTGGAGATTCTATTGTACCAGAAATGGTAGGCGTAGGGCTTTGTGCTTGCGCTGAAGACTCGCTAAGTGTCTGGACATCAGGTCTGGGCGTAGTGTCGCTCGGTACAGCTGCTTCGGAGGTTGAGACATGTCCGTTGATGCGGGCTCGAGATTTTGTTGGTGTATGTGAATCTGCCTTGATTTCAGGATGCACGACAGACTGAGGATGACTTGAGTCTTCTTCTTCTATGTCTTCATCCACAGAAGGTTGAACGTCAACAATTGGCGTCGTTGGTGGCGGGGCGAAATATCGAGCATAACGCCATTCTTGACTTCGCGTTCGCCCATGTGTCGGCGCTACTACAGGTCGCTCTGGCGGAACAGGCGGAAGAGGTCTGAGAGGCTCACGAATCTCGGAGGACGACAGATTGGTACTCTTCCGCGCTGGAGGTAAAGGAGGAAGTTGCCTAGAGAAACGATTTGCAAGCTTGGGCGGTAATCGTCGAGCGTTATTCCGAGTCAGGATAGCTTCCGTTCGCTGTATGATGGGCAGTTCGTCAGATTCATCAGAACTTCCTGCTTCAGAAGAATCGCTGCTGGTACTTGTTTCTGTTGAGGTAGTTCTATGACTTGCAGGTCGATTCCATTGTTGCTGATATACTATATCTGGTTCAAGAGGTGGCGGTAAGCTGCTTCGATTGGGTTGGTAAGCCATGAACGAAGGTGTTCCAGGTAAAGGCGGCGATTCTGAGGTCATTCGCTGCTTGCCTCTCTGCTTCTCAGACAGTCTCATCGCCCATGAATCTGCCTTAGTCTCTGTCCCGCTGCTTGATTCGTCGACGGAAGGTAAGTACTCGCTTTGAGGTCTTGCGGATTCAAAAGCTTTCGCTGCAGCGGCCCATCGTCTAGGCGCTGGGATAGGAGGCGGTTTCCGACGGATAGAAAGAGGTCGAACGAGAAGAGCTGAATGCCTCCGGCCTTCTTCTCTTCTGTACGAATCAGCCGAAGAACCAGCAGCAGGAGAAGTGACTTCTGGTGTCGAAATACGATGAATTTCAGGTCGTACAGGTATGAAAGGAGGGAAAGCACGAATGAGAGGCTCGTCAATTGCTGAGCTCGCTGATGAGTAATGTCCGGGCGCAGTATTGCTGTTCTCGTCTTCCAAATCAGAAGAGTCAGTACTGATTGGTTCTGGTGCAGTTTTGACTACGCGAGGAAGAGAAGCATCCAAAATGCTTGTCAGATCAGAAACGCCTGGATGATCTGGATGCATTCGCATTGTAATAGGTGTCCATGCGGAAGTTCGAGGCGCTGTAGGTATGAACAAAGATGAAGATGAAATAGTATTGCTTAAGACCGATGCCGCCGGCCCAGTCGTCTTTGTCTGAGGAGATTCACTTTCTGCATTAGATTTGACATACAATGGACTACGAGGACTTGGAGCGCTGATGGTCTCTGAGGAGGGTCTGGGAGGTAGAAGTCTTGTAGGTGAAGGAGGAGGTTGCGAGGTTGGATTTACCTGCACTTCTTGTTGCGGCGAGTCTGCGGCTTTGCTACTATTGACTAGGCCAAAAGGCCGGCTATTGAAAAGATTGGCTAGTACAGATTGTGCTGGAGCAGATGTGCTTGCTTGCTGCGAGACTGTAGGTTCGCTTGGGATGCTTTTCGGTCTGATTCTGCTTGGAGTCAGCAATTGACGTATGGAACTAATAGAAGAGCGCTTTATTGGAGTAGTTGATGGTGAAGGGCGTTGCAATTCGGGCACATTGTGATTCTTGTCTTCGGTGTTGTCTTGTTCAAGCACTGCCGCAGAATCTTGCAAGGGAACAGCGGCTTCTTCCTCAACGCTTTCTGATGGTGCGGCCGTTTCCTCAACATCGGCTTGCTGTTCTACTTTTGACAATGCTGGTACGGCGCTTGGCAACCTAGCCTGCTCTGGAGCCGTTTCTTGCTCTCCTTCAGCCTCATTTCGCCTCGACGCATTCGCATCTTCGCCTTGAGCTTTTCTACGTCTCGCCTGGTCGTTCGCTATCCGAGTTCCCAAGTCTACACCTCGTTCAATCTCTTCATTCCATATCCTCTCAAATTCCCTTTCTGTCTCAAGCGCGGCAGGAACGACAAACGACCTAGGTAGAGGATATTCAGGCATATTCAAAGATCCATTTTCAGAGGCAGTAGGTGAAGAAGGAGGTGAGTAGTAAACTGGAGGTGCTTCAAGAGGAAAAGACCATGCCGGCGGAGGTTGTTCAAAAGCAGGTGGTGCCGCTTCATTCGTTTCTAGCTCCAGACCTGTATGATGTCGCTTCAGAACAATCAAAGTTCGTGAAAACGAAGTGGGATATACCTTCGTATACATCACGTCGACGCATAGCAGCTTGATATTCTTGTCTAGCTACATTCTGCGCCTGTTCTTCCGCGTCTTCAATGTTAGAGATAGTGAAGACTTGTTCCTCTTCTTGAGACTCAGGTTGATTTGCTTCCATGCGAACGGAAGCCACTTCATTAGGGGTCGTCTGTGTTT
The DNA here is from genome assembly GCA_039545335.1 of Kondoa subrosea. Lineage (NCBI taxonomy): Eukaryota > Fungi > Basidiomycota > Agaricostilbomycetes > Agaricostilbales > Kondoaceae > Kondoa > Kondoa subrosea. The sequence goes on from BCIN01000010.1 coordinate 526,180, forward strand.
CTTCAGGTTGGACTACTACAGGCTTGACCTTCTTGCGCTTCTTCTTCTTAATTACCATAGGTGGTGCAGGTACTTCGTTGACAGATGCAGTAGAAGTAGATGCGATAGGTTGAGCAATTAACAAAGGCTGATCGGCAAGTGGATGAGAAACTTGTCGAGCTAGATTATTACTGCTTCGGCTTCGAGCATTCAAAGGTGGTCTTTGTAGCGAAGACGCTGAAGGAACCGTAGAAGCAAGAGGCAGTGAGACTGTTGATGTATTTGTTTCCAGTGAAGGGAAGGTTGGATTTCGAGGTGCAGCGCTTCTGCTTTTCACAGAAGTCTTTGCAGCAGTAGCATGTTGCTGTACTGGAGCTACTGGCCTGCGTGCTTGAGCAGTGGAAGGACCAGAAATACTTGGAGTCAAGCCGACATTAGCTACCGCAGCTTTGACTTGTGAATCAATACTCTTCTTCTTTGGTTTCTTGCTTTTCTTCTTAGGTTCCTCAGCTTTAGCTTTGGGCTGGAGAGCAGGCATTCGTAAAGAAGGGGTCTCGAGCGACAGCGAGCTCTGATTTGCCGAAAGGTAGACTGTTGAAGACGAGGACGCTGCTGCAGCAACAGCCTGCTGTTGAGCTGACTTCTTGGGCTTGCTGGTCATGTTTGCGACACTCGCTGGGCATCCTATTTGTGGTATAATCTAGAAGGACATCATTGTCTCGAATCAACCTTGTCTTGTATCAAAGGGATGATGGCATTAGAGCTGCGACTTTCCCTTCTCTGGAAGCTCAAAAGTGACCAGCACTTCAGAGCAACCTCCCTCTAAAAACTCCTTGACTTTACTTGTCACCCTTTGCCTAAGGACCAAGATTTCACTCAGTGATATATCCCTTCTCACAACCAAGCACATCTCCAGCAAAGTATAGCTGCCACTCTTGAGCGATCGCACTCTTGAGACGCTGCTGATTTCTTTAGCTTCTTCTGCTTCCAAGAACAGCTTAACTTGGCTTGCTACTGTGAGATCTGAGGAAGCGTCCAATAGCTCCATGGCGGAGGACAAGATGAGAGAAAGCCCTTGTCGAAGAATCATGAATGCTACTGCTAGACCACCTAGTGGATCTGCCATGCTCAATCCCGCCCAACTCGTGCCCTAACAATTAAATTAGTTTGGAACAGATTCCGACGAAAGGACTAGCTCACAATAGCTGCTAAGGCTATTAGACCAGAGAAGGCATCTGATCGATGATGCAACGCATTTGCCTTCAAAACATTTGAGTTTTCCTCTTTAGCGACCTTCATCGCTGATCAAGACATGAGACAATGTAAAATTTCACTCAGCGCTGGACTGACTGATTCGATACAGATATTCTTTGAGCAGAACGCTTCCAAGCGCAAACCAAGCTGCATTTGGGTCAACTGATATAGAGTGATCCGCGCTTTCAATGTGTAGCGAGTGGGAGTGAGAATGTGATGACGAAGAAGAGGAGTGAGAATGGGAAGATGGCCAAAGGGTGTCGCGTAGTAAATTGAAGGAATGCAAACCTAGAAACGCGTAAGTTTCAAAGAGGGAGCAGCAGAAGATCAGCTCACCTATTCCCACACCTCCTAGTATCAAAAGCACCGATACTATCAAAGATCCTAACGATTCGTACTTGCCATAGCCAAAAGGATAGCGATCAGATGCTGGTTTACGCGAGAAGCGCCAGCAGAAGAGGACCACAAAGTCACCAAGTAGATCTGTCATGTAGATGCTCTAGTAATCTAAAGCGTGTCTAGAAGGTCTACCGACCGCTTAGCGAATGCCCAGCATCTGCAACCAATGCAGCTGAATTTAAAGCCCTGACCAGCAGATGAGCTGATATCCCTGCAGTACACCATAAGGAACTGACCACCCTGCCAATCCCTTAACAAAGACCAAGCCAACATTCGCAAACAAGCCAATCAACGTAATCCTGCTGCCTTTGTCCTTTGATTTCCCGCTCAAAGCAGATAACAGCAAGGTCATTTCATCCTGCTCTTTATGATCATGATCATGCTCATGCGATGTTGATGCTGTGTCGTGATTATGTGAATGCGAATGTGACGATGAAGACCGTGAAAGAGAAGGTCGCAGAGCTGCTAACTGAGGGTGCTCCAGTGCCATTGGGTTGCAGGGTATGCCTAATGAAGGGTAGCAACAGCTTCCTTCCAACGGAATGGCACTCGTCGTCACACGTCACGGTTTTGGGTCAAACATGGGCGATATTTTTAAGACACAGAACCGAAGGCGTGAAAAGTGAAGAAAACCAGACAGAAAGGACTGCGGGAATGAGTCAGTAAGAACGCACCAAATCTCTTCTCTGTGTCATAATTGGTGCGGACGAAAAGCGAAGTTATGCAATAATCTATAAAGAAGTAACGAATTGTAGGACAACAACGATGCAATGGTAGCCCTAGATAATACCATGAACAAGAACTACTACCTAGAAGACACGTTTATAATAAAAAGAGAGGAGTAAAACCGCCGTTTACAGATTGATTTGAGGAGAGGGTGAGTTTGCTTGAGGGATACAAGACGAGTCCAACTGGCTGGTGCTTGTTTATGCCTTGGAGCAGTATGCTGGAGAGCCGCGAGGAGTGACCTTAGTGAGACCCCAGCAAGATAATCCGCATTCGCCACTGCATATCAAGTCGGCGCGATACCAGCACATACAGGAGATTAACTTACCCGGCGCAGTAAGCTTTTCCCAAACCGTTGTACGAGGGAGGGCAAACGTTTCCAGGAGTACCGCAGTTGTTGGTGTCATTACCAGTGTTGGTGCACTGTTAGGAAATTCAGAGATGATACCAGACTGTCAGGCTCTGACATACCTGGCAGACTGATCTGTCGGCATTGCAGTACAATTGGAAACCAAGGTGAGCATTGCAGTTGGCAGTGCATTGACCATCTCGGCAAAGGGAGTAACCGCTACAATAGAAACGCAATCAGCATGGATTTCACTGGAAGCAGGCAAGGAAGGGCGAACCCGGCGATTGGAGGGCAAGTAACACCACCGCATGTCTGAGCGCTTCGGACGCAAATGGAACCGGAAGCGTAGAAACCATCATCACACTTGAAGGAGCATCGGCCAGCGATGCAGATTCCCTGCGCTCTGGCAACTGTGGTAGGGCATTGACGGTCGTAAGAGCAGCGAGGTGCGACGATCCTGATAGGTTTATAGCATTAGCGCACAGCAAAAGATGAGTACAAATATTGACTTACTGTCCGGTGCAAGCTGTACCATCGAATCGAGTGTTACCCAAGCACATGTAACTGCAGGTGCCTTCTGCAGTGCAGATAGCTCTTGCGTTTTGGATTCCAGTTGAGCACTAACGATAAAGGTAAAAAACGGTTCAGCTTAATACCAAGATTGTAGACGCGTCGAAGTTTCCTGACCTGGTTGTTCATGCGACATTGGGCTCCTGGATTGGCAGGTCGAGGCTGGATAAGCGCCTTTGTAAGCCAAATTTTCTGAACGGAAGAGTACTCAAACTTACATCCTTGAAACCACCTGGAGTGATTGGCATACGTGGACCAGGAGGAGGTGGGCCACGGTTGTGTGGGTAACCATATTGACTGCAGAAGAATCACGTTAGCACTGTAGTAAACACCCAAAGCTATTGATTCACTCGGCGTGGTTGGGTCTTCCGCGAGGAGGACGAGGAGGGCGACCAGCAGGTGGTGGAGGAGGGCCACCAGGACCAGCAGGAGGACCAGGAGGACCAGCAGGAGGACCAGCAGGAGGTGGAGGGGGTGCTTGACCGAGAACGGAAGTAGCAGATAGAAGCGCAAGCGCGATAGTAGTGATAAAAGCTAGTCTAGGCATTGTTGATTAATTTCCTTGTGGGAGTGAGTGATTACTGAGTGTCGAAGGACTTGTAGCTGAAGCTGTAAAAGAATGTCGGTCACCGAAACAAAACAGACGATTAGTTGAATTGATTGTAATGGGAAGAGAAGCAAGAAACACAGGTGTGCAAGCTTTTTTAGCTTGTCCGTTGTTTGTTTTCGTTGGCCCGGAACATACTCAACGGTAATTCATGGCGTTGGATCGGCAAGACAAAACGCTCCTAGTGGCCTCATGACGCGTCTGTACTCTAACGCTCAGCTACAAACTGAGCCAAGGCTTGAACCGAAATTAAGACTTTCTAAAGAAAGAAGAACATAAATTGGAACACAAATTGGAGTATGGAGTAGTGAAAACAAAACAGAGATTTACTGGGATACCTCTCAGCAAGAGATCAGAAACAACAATACAGTCACAGAATGCAGTCACAGAATTTCTGCAGGAGATGAGATTGAGAAGAGATTGGGCAGCGACACAGTTTCAAGACAAGTGACTTTTCACGAATCTTCATCTTTATTTTGCCCAAGTCTTGTCAGTACACAACACCATCTGCAAGGCCTCCGATTGCTCCTTGAACGACCAGCAGCCTAGCTTGTCTCCTGTGTCTGCTTCAATATAGAAGGGTCATACTTCCGTTCTTTCATAATTTCGAGCGATGTACGACGGCCTCTTCTTCTTCAGGACCAGCATGTCCGTCGCTACAATTCTGCTGCTGTATAACCCAGCATGGATTGCTACGGTTGCTCTCCTGACTCCTGCTTCCGCTCTTTCTGTGAAGCTTGTCATTGCCGATCCTTACACATACCATCAAGCAGAAACAGACAATAAACGCACAGAGTATCTACGGCTTGTCTGCAGTCTGTTTGATTTGGACAGCTGAAAATGAAGCAACTCTCTTCTGATGCATTGACGGTCAGCTTTATTCGCTCCATGATCAACTGGTTACTTCTAGAGCCTGTAACAATCCGAACGGTATCCCTAAAGAAGTCTCTGTATATATCGATAAGAATTTTGCGGCCGTCCTACAACTCTAAATACTGCTTCCGATGCTGCGCTGCTTAAATAAAGGTTTGGCAGTCTCTCTCTCTCTGCAGAGGAAGCTAACGATACGAGATCCCGTCGTCGCTGTATCCGCATTCGTCTGTAGCTGCTCTGTCGTCAGCCCGTCGATCTCACTGTCGAGTGCTGGGTATGCAATCGTATCATCACTGGAGCTATCAGTCAAAACCTCCGGAATGATGGCCTTGAAAGAATGGATGCCATCCAAGTATCTGGTTTAATCAATTCGAGAGCAGCATCTTATGCATCGCTCGTCGACTAGAGACCTGCATAGACTAGTGGGCTTTGCCTCTCTCAGACAGACACGATTACTCATAACTGGTTCAGCGACAAGATTCTGGTTCTGGATAGCGGAAAGCTGGTCGAATATGACTCACCTGCTCGACTGCTTGCCAACAAAGAAGGCGCATTTTCAGCTTTGTGCAGGGATAGCGGGAACTACGAAGGCTTGATTGCTGCAGCTGGTCAACCTTTCGCAGAAGTAGAAGCGACATAGATCGGAATTAGACTTGATAGACAAAGCATGAGATATCCAATTCAACTACTAGACTATACAAATCAAATGATAACTATTCATACTGCCAGAGATCAATGCGAGTTCGCTACGTAAAACCAAAACTGAAATTTGCTTAAACCCAAAAACACATAACTAAATAAAAAGCTGAATCCAACCCAATCCATCTCAATCTAATCTAATCCAATCCATCTCACTTGCCAAAGGTCTTTGTCCTGACCAATTTTGTGGAGTTCTTCATCTTGACCAGCTTCTCAATCCCTTTACCAACTTTGACAAGCATCGAAGATGATTTGACAACAGGTGATGCCACAGATATAGGGGGAACTCGATCTTCCATTCTAGGTGAGCATCGATAGAGCTGATCCATGTCTTTTGCAGCTGGATATTCRTCCATGTCYAAAGTGAAGACAGWGCAGASCGAAGTATTTGGACCTTGGTAGARGCTGACAGAAGAGTTGGATGAGCTYGATGAAGAGGAGAAGGTATCSGAGCTCGACTCTTTGCGTTGAAGAATTRAGCGAGAAGGTTGTTTGGCAAGCCAAAGGAATTGTTCTGAGCTTTCATTGATTGAGCTAGAAGGTGAAGCCTGTACGCTGTATCTGTCTGACAACTAGGAGATGGGAATCAGACTGGAAGTTTGAGGGATAAAAGGAGAGACATACGTCAGAAGAACAGGTTTCGCTTTGAGGAGTTGCTGGCTGCTCCAAACTSAAGGAGGACTCGTYCTGAAMAGAGAAATRTCAGMTAGGAACTGCARAAGGAWWGRKSARRRAMYTWMSSC